>JAZDUA010000003.1:3247500-3450000 GCA_038098605.1 Gryllus longicercus
TGTAGGATTATTGGACGGTAGTACCGCTGACTGGAGGAGAATTCTATTGGTCGGCTGCTCTGACCGGTAGTTTTCCGTGGTTTCTCCGATCAACATCAGGTCAGATTGTTGTCAGAAATGAAATTTGTTCTAAAACTTCGATCTTAGAGAATAATAGTTAATAATATTTTTTAAAAAACGAGCAGTTTTTGGGAACTTTTTATGACTTTAGTCTAATTTATACAACTCATTTTCTCGAAAACCTGTCCAAATTATTTCTTTAAGTTTTTTTACGAAGAGAACATGGGACGTTTAAAATATTGATGCAGGTCGGATTTTCGTTGAACCCTCTAAATTTTGGAAAATTGTTTTAGTAAGAAATAATGGGAGGTGTATTAGATTTTTAAGCGTTGACAAAAATTAGTAAAGCTGGGCGACTGCATGATGTAGCGGAAAAGCGCATGTCAAGTTAACTCGGAATTGAGTACAAATTTCGGCCCAGTTAAAACATTGTTGCTGGTTGAAGACACTTTTGAAGTTTCTTGTAGAAGTGTAATATTGCGTAGTCGTTCAAATAATGCGAGAAAGTATGTGCTGTTTAGCACCATAGTTTTGTTTTGAACGAGTGAACCTACACTTTTTGCAGACTTATATATTCCTGCAATAGCATTTGCAGGAATTTCGAAGCATCACGTCATCTCATTTCAATTTTATCTTCTCAATTTTTTGATTACATTGTGCAACTTGTTTACCCCATTACTTGTGTAACTTCACCTTGTATATTCAGAATTAGAAACATATTACTTTCCACTTAGTATTTCAAATACTGCCAATTAAAGTAACTAAAATCGTCAATTTGATTTCCTGTTGTTTTTTTTTATCCAGCGCAACTTTGTTTCTATTCAATGAGAAAATTTTTAATTTAACAGTAATATTTAAGTATTATTTGAATTAAATATAGTTATTTAATAGATTTAAGCAGTATTGTTATACGCAAGTGTAATTATTTCCATTTCCGCGAACCATGCTAGTTTGTTGGCTGATGAATTTCGTTTTCGACTTGTGCCTGTTTCCGAGAAATAAACGCTCCACTTAACGAACCACGTGACACGGTCTCCTGCCCTCCCTGTGCTCACCCTCTCTTGCGCCCTAACGCTCAGGTCCCTCGATTCATGAGGCATCACCGCGGCTCTGACACGCCCCTTCATTATTCACCAACTTCTGTTTCTTAGAAATTCAGCCTAACACGAAGTCCTGCTGATTACTTACTTAACTCAGGGGTACCCTTGTAACATTTGACATAGGTCTTCATTAAGATAGCTGTGGAAGAATGGTGCATAGCTGTACGTGCTACGTGAAAATTCGGCTGTTACGATTGGAGGCTTGGACTTTTACGCTGATTCCTCGGAGTTTGTTATTTTCCATTTTACCCTTCAAATAATAAACTGGATAACCGCACAAATTAAGGCAACTGTATATTTATTTCCTTAATAATGATGGGAGGCAGATTTTAAAATGCAAAATACAAAATTCAGAGGTCTATCACGCACAAATACAAAATGCGCTAACGTTCAAAATATGAAATTTATACATTTTGAGCAACATGGAAATTTCTATTTGGTTACGGGGAAAGGTAAAAGAAAAATCAGTCATTCGTTGCACATGTATTTGTTGCCCTAACATAACGTGAATTTCATACGAAAGCGCAGGTATGTGGTGTAACGCTTACATATGGTGCCAACTCAAATTATTGAGAAAATAATAAATGCCATGTCTTTTGCAATACCTTTCGTGTATTTGTGTTCCCACTAAATACATATTTTTGAGTTTGGAAGTTTCACTGGCGGGAAAGTGGTTTTAGAATCACTCATTATTTTGGAAGAAAACGCAAGATAACTACTACGTAGAAATTGTTCTGTGCATTAGCAAATGCAGAATTTATGAGAGAAACAAAGTTTATTTTCTTGATGAGCACACATTGGCAAAAAAGGAAGAAAGCAAGGAATCAAATAAATCAATTTAATTGGACATGTGCATCAAAGAGAATTTCATGCACTCCAACATTTTCATGGAACTGAAAGCCCCTCTTGAAAGGGAAGGCTCCGATTCCTCGAAAGGCTCGTTTATTCACAGAACTCGCATGTAATGGACGCGCTTCAGTCTAAAGTTGAACGGTCCTCCAACAGACCCCATACCGGGGACAAGAGGACTAGTCTCATACTGTATTGCCATTTTCTCTTTATCCAATTAGTGCTTGCTACATTTTCGAAATACATCGTTTGTTGTTATTTCTAAAGTCCGGTATTTTGGAAAGGGGTATCCCTCCAATGACGGAAATTGGTAATATTGTAAATTTGTAAATATTGTATTCAGTAATTTGGCAATCATAATGTGTTTCACAGTTTTGTTTGGTTTGTGATTAAAGATAACAAAGTCACTGATGTTTATGGAGAGAACTGATTTCTAATGTCGTAAAGATACGTGTAATTATTTTTTAAAATTTAACATGCGAAGTTTAAGATATATTGTGGATGAAAATTGACTGTATAAATGTTTTATGCTGTTGAAACTTATCAATTCTTAAACGAGTATTTCTACCAAAATATAAAATTGGAAAACGGATACCAATTTTTGTTTGGTGGCTGGTTATTGTTGAATAATCAAATGATACAATAGTTATTCATCTTAGAAATCTGTGAATTGGGTGATTGATTTTAAATAATGATCAGACTATTATTATCTTTAGGTAAGACGACAGGCAACAAATTTTGTTGGTTGATGCAAAGCTTTCTTTGTTCTAAATGTCAATATTAAACTTGTATATGTCACACACTTTGGAGAGCGTAACACTTTAGAGAAAGCATCAATTGAACCATCTCAAACATGGAGTGTATTTCCAAGAATTTCTTTTTGACAAAACTTAATGCACAACGCTACCAGTGAATTTTGACTCTCGTATTCACCGCCAGGGATCGACTCACTGGGATATCTGTATTATTTCCACTCGCTATCGAAGAGTTGTTGAACTGGGATTTCATATGCCATAAATAAGAATGTGCAGAACATACTAAATAATTAAATGCATTCAGAGAACATAATAATTAAAACCTTCTTCCTTATCTTCTTTCTTTTGCTTTTTTCTTCTTCCCTTTCTTCTTTTCTGTTTTTATTGTTCTTTCCTATTCTCCATCATGCCCTCATCCTTCCTCATCCCTATAAAGGTGTATAACAATTGAAGGGTGTGTTTACATCATGAAGGCGTAGAGCAACATAAACGTCAAACCTGAGACGTAATAAACCCATTGTCGGAGGGCAGCGATTCTCAGGGCTTAGCTAATATTATTATTATTTTTTTTTGCATAATCGGAACAGATTTAAATTGCATGGCTCCCTTATTTCACAAATATGGGTTGTGACTAAACCGTGAATTATCGCTGCAGTAAGTTACTTGGAATTCTGTTCCACGCTTCTTTTCGTGGGATATGACTGCTGAGGATTTTCCATCCTTTGTATATCCACACATCTAGGTCGCGATCGAACCCACGTTCTGTACGTTGAATAACCAGTGGTTCTCCTTCTTATCTCCTTCTTATCTTCTTATCTTAATTCAAAAATTTGTTATTAATATTATACTTATTCTTTACGAAAATCTTCAAAAGCTACATGCATATCGTAAATTGCATTGACATATTGTGAATTTTTATTGTATCTAAACTTATCGTCGTAGGGGTAATATTATGTCATAGTTTGGTTAGTAAATATTCAAAATTATAAACTTAGTATTAACTTGAAGTGACATCAGTCAAAAGGGATTATCTAGATATAGTTTCATCATGAAATGTCTTCTATTATGAAGCCCAGAGTCCTGTAGTTGCCTTTATTTTTCTTTTTTATCTTGATCAAATAGGCTGAATGACTGACCTATTTTGAGTCAAGACGTTACAAAAGATTTAGTTCCGTTACAAGTACTTGATTTAATTAATAAATACAATAAAACGGTACTGCAGAGCTTGAAGGGCAAGTTATTTCACAGTAGGTGGAATATCAACGAATCTACCAGTCACCGGAAAAGTAATGGACTACGTTCTTACACGGGAACTTTTCGCCAGGTTGTCATAGCAGCATTGTGAATCGAAAAGTACTCGACGGTCGCATACGTACAGCAGCGAGCTCACCGTGGCCCTAGGTCAAACCCCGGTCGCGAGTGATTTGAAGCTCGGCGGGGCGCGAGGTTCGTAGGCGCTGCGGAGAGGCTGCGCGGCAGGAAGAGTATTGAGGCTGCGTGGCGGAGGGGAGGGGAGACGGCGTGACTGCGGGGCGGGGAGGTGGTGGTGGGGAGGGGAATAACGGTGAAGCGCCACAGGGGGGGGAGGCAAACACTGGCCGGGAGAGGGGCCTGTGCGTGCATATGACATGTAATACAGGCGTATTATGTAAATCAATACCCGCGCATTAACGACATAGTATACTAGCACGTGAAAATGTACACAATTGGACGGGTCGTTGAGATGGTCGACGTTAGCCTAAAGTGCAATTCAGTAGCCTATAATCGAGTCCGTTTTCGTTCCTATAATCGAGACGTTGGATAAAAATACTGTATGATGTGCACGGTAATGTAGTGGAATTTTATGTGTTAATCAGAAATAGAATTTAATAATAATAATAATAATAATAATAATAATAATAATAATAATAATAATAATAATAATAATAATAATAATAATGCCGATCAGATGGCCGAGATCGCTAAGGCAGTAATGCCGGAGTGGTTTCGGACCAGAAGATCGCGGGTTCGAGTCCCGCCTCGGGCATGGGTGTATTTGTGTATGTCTGTATGTGTTATCCTTTCACCCCCCATTATCATCATATCATCATTTCATCTTCCATACCCCCAGGGCTAACAACCGTGGGGGATAAAAATCGGATCCAGCTAGAATGCTGGTCCCCCCAAAAAGTTGTTGCATGCAAGCACCTGCCACCGCGATAATAAATAAAAACTGAGCCACGGTAAATGCAGGATGCTTGCATGCGTGGTCCTAGTCGGCCGATTAACGAAAAAAAAGGAAAATAATAATAATAATAATAATAATAATAATAATAATAATAATAATAATAATAATAATAATAATAGTAATCTAGAAATTTCAACAAGTGAGTACATGGAATCTTGGAAAAAGTAGTGGAGACAAGTATTCGTATTCATCACAGATAGCACGAAATAAGTTACAGATTGTTATGTCATGTTACAGATTGTATCCTCTGTATTTTGTATTTTCAGAAATAACGTTGTCACTCGTCCTTCTTTCAACGTATTTATTAAAATTTGGAGTAACCTACCATACATACAGACACACGCGACGAGAACTTATTTGCTGGTCGAAGATTTTTTATTGGTCAATTTGTAAAGCTATTGTGTATTCTTGGAGTCTCATAAGTTAATACGTAGGGTCTGAATTTTCTTGCAGATGCCCATTTTTTCACGTAGTCGGAGGGTACGCTCACTGGGCAAAAAGTTCGTATTTTCTTAAATTTAAATAATTGTATTTAAATACGATTTTATCGAGCATATTTGCCTAGTTTCTTAATAAACATAACAATTTTCTAAATTACTAATTATTTTGCTTATTTAAAAACGTTTATCGTTATTCATATTTATTTTAATAAAGTTGATTTTGAATTTAGTAAGACATGTGCGATGTGAATGTAGTGTTGTAAAAATATTGAGAAACGATGATGTTATGGATTAATAATATATTTTATAAAGCTATTTTAGTGCATATTTTCGACGTTTTTGTTCATATGTGCTTACATATTGCAGATGCTTTAGGCGCATATAAATCTGGTTCCTATTGTACTCCAAATGTATGTATGTATGTATGTATGTATGTACTTTGGCATAAGCTAAGGCCCACCAGAAGTTTCCCAGCCTAATATGAATAAAATAAATTAATAAACCCTAGGTATTCTTCGTAAAATTTTCCTAATTAAATTATTTTCACGCCACACCTCCATAATTAATGCATTTTTTAAGAACCACTGAACGACTTAATACAGAATCGATCGTTTGTCTTCGTTCGTGTACGCAGAGTAGCTACTCAACACCAAGACTCAACAACAGTGCATATGACGATGCAAAGCAGTACTTAGTCGTCTTACCCTCCTTGGAAAGTTAGCATTAACACAAATATAGAATACCAAGCATCCAGTGTAGTGTTAATGTCGCAAACAGCCGACACGGCTCTCACCCAATTCGCGCGTCCTTGGATCGCGTTTCCTTTTCCGCCGATCCGCAAACATTTCGCTCGTCCATCCTGCCCGCTTTGTTTGGATCTCGCCCAAATTAGTCCCAACAGGCAAATGGCCGCCGTTCAAACAAGCAACGCGAAAGGTCACGCGGCCCGCGCGCGCGGCGGGCACGACGGCGCGGCGTTGGCAGGGGCGAAGGGGATGGTGGAGGAGACGAAGCAACAATACTGGAGTGAAGGTTGTGACAATAACAGCAGTGATGTGAAGATGGCAGCGGTGCCCGAAGTGAAGGCAATGATACTGACACTACTAGGGATGGTGGTGGTGGTGGTGGTGGTGGTGGTGGTTGTGGCGCTGGTTTTGATTGTCACAGTGAAGTGGTTGCCGATGATTCTACAGATGGCAAATGACGATTCTTATGACACTGGAGGAAGTGGTGTTTTCCGGAATGGGGGTGGTGTGTAATGTAGGCAAATACCTTGTTGGTGAGCGATGAGAATGAAAGAAGCGGTGATGATATATGTAACGGAGACGGTGAAGGTGCTAGTGGAAATGACACCGGTGGTAGTGGGATTTGTGCTGCTCTTAACAGTAGCAGCTACATTCGCGGTTGTGGTATTGATGACCATGGGTCTTACAGTGTCGCAGTGTGCTGGTGAGGGGTGTGTTACGGAATGCGATCAGACATTAGTCATTGAGCTGCCACTGAGGGTGGTGGTGTGCGAGTAACGATATTGTAATGAGATTTTCTCGAGTGTGGTATTGGCAGGCAGTAATGCAGTAATATAATGGCAGTGGCGATTTATTGCAATGCCAGTTGTGACAGAGGAAAAGGCCTCAGACCCAGCAGTTGTGTAAAAGTAACAGAGTTATAGTAACAAATCAGTGGCGATTGCTTTGTCGGCGTGGCAGCACACCAATATTGTTAAATAGCGGCATGGTGCGAATTGGCAATTTTTCCCGAAAAGGGGAAATTGGCAACTCTGGTACGGGACGAGCTGAAGAATAGAAGTACCGAAGACGTGAAACGAAGAACATTTCTCGACACAGTCGTAATGAATCGGGATATCGTTGGTAGGGATAAGGGCGATTTTTTATAGGTAGTACCGAAATTGTTCCAAGCAACGTTGGGGCACCTATTTGTTCCGTATTAGACAAATATGCCTCGAATTTTCAGAAATTACATATTAATTTTATATACCGGTTTATTTTACCGTTGTTAAACAGTTGTGGTTACAGCATTGTTTGACAAAATTATTACAATTACGTTCTAATGCCCAATGTCATTCAGCATTCGTCCGTATTCACAGTTAGTAACAGTCCGCACTTCAGATACGAAATAACTTTAGTTTCGCTCTTCTTTTTTTCGTCGCCAATAACGATCTCAAGAAATGCACGTGTTCCGTCAATAAACAACTGCAAAATAATTTTTATTCATCACCGATTTCGGCACGATATCGGATTCGGCAAACAAAGTGAGTCACAACAAATGTGCATCTTCTTTCTCAGGATATAAAGATATCGCTCATTGACTGCCTTAATAACTTATTAATTAATGTAATTTGTAAATATAGATGTATTTATAAATAAATAGTTTTAATGTAAATCTTGATTTGCTTCCGGGCATAAATGTAGCTTCATTATGCGCACGATTTTTTGAGCACTCCTTTTGCTTACAGTGGTAGAAGTAGGGCTGACGGTGAGTTACTATTTTGTTCGCAATGCAGGAAATTCAAATCTTCAGCTCGTTTCCGTTGCAAGTAAGTTTTGTATAACTCGGGATAGAAAACGTCTAGTTTTTCAATGTTACTAACCTCGCACTTCTTTAAATTTTATTGTTATCATTATTTTTTTTAGATTTTATTAATCTTTCAACTATTTACAGTTTAAATGTTGGGGAGGGATTCTGGAACTCAAGAAAACGTGCGGAGATTATCTCCCCATACTTCACACTTATTTTTTTATTAATTAAATACTAGAAAATACTGTAGAGAGAAATAGTATGGTTCATCGGCCGTCGGTCGCTGCAAATGAATCGAGCAGCGTGGGTGGCGGCGCGCCCGTCCGGACGAGCAGACGGACGGACGGACGAGCCGTCGGACGGACAGACGGACGGACCGACGGCCCTACCGCCATTCCGCGCACGTCCTCGCAACTTCCTCGCCGTAACGAGGTGTAATTTGGCTAACTTTTCCAACGAGTAGTCGAGATCTAATTCTTCGCTGGCGCAAGTCGCAGAACCGCGGAGAAGAGCCAGCGGGGTGGATGTGGCGGGGCGAGACGTGATCCAGTTATCGCATCTAATGCCGCTGCGGTTGCCAGCGTTTGGCGTTGTCTTAGAGCTTGAAGACTCTCGATGGGAGGAAACAGTAATTACAGCTGTTTCCAACTTCTCGAGTTTGTCGTTTAATTTGTCTTGTTACATTCTTCTGAATAAACGTTGAATGAGGTATGACATTGTTGTAATCAGTGCGTCCTTGTGTTATTTTTTATCACACCTGGGAACTATTTTTACTGCGCCATTTCTTAGAAGATAAAAGTATATTTGTATCTAATTCGTATACGGTATAATTTATGCTACAGGGAGAACGTCTTGAAACAGCTTTTTTTGAGATTCAACTCCTAATAATTATAATATGGTCGCTTAAATAATATTTATGAAAAAAACTTTTCTTCCCAACGGGAATGACATTACATCGAGTGAGTATAATGCGAAACGTATATCCTACGTGTCGTGACCAAGAATGGATTTGAATTAACATACACCTACAACTCAGAACATGTCCCTTGCCACCCCTCGAGTACTCTCGCCCCTGCGCTGTCCGCTTGCAGAGGCGCATCATAATTTATTTAAAAAATAAGGAAACCGCGCGGGAGCGTTGGCGAGTACGCCCAGGGGAAATCTCCCCCGAAGACCGCATGACCCCGGCAGCCAGTCGCGGCTAGCCGGCCAGCCCGCCCGCCCGCCCACCCGCTCATCTCACTCTCCATCTCCCCTGGCCACTCGCCAGTTCCGTTGCGCATTCGCCCACTCTCCTGTCAACCTCTCACCACTCTGCTCACTCACCCGCTCGACTACTTTCCTGTCCGCTTTTCTGCCCGCTCACTTACTCAAAGTTCTGTCTACTCTCGGGCCAGCTGTCCAGCCTTCTCTTCTTCATCTGCCTGCTGTCCTGCCTGTTGTCCTGCCTGTTGTCATGCCTATTGTCATGCCTATTGTCATGCCTGTTGTCCTGCCTGTTGTCCTGCCTGCTGTCCTGCCTGCTCTCCTGCCTGCTCTCCGACATGCTCTCCTAACGGTTCTCTTGCGTGTCCTCCCGCCCGCTCTCCTGCCCGCGCTCTTGCACACTCTCCCGCTTACCTAGAACCCTCCCACCCCCTCCCCCACCACCCCCTCCAACACTAACCGTCTTCCTTCCCTCTCCCCACACGGCTGCTGGACGCGTGTCGATTTGAGCGAGAGACGATATGTCGCGGTTGGGCCAGTGATTGTCGGGCGGGCGAGACCGCGCCGAGCCGCTCGGGCGGGCGAGATCGCGTTTTGCATTTGGCCCGCGACTAGGTCCAACGACTTGGTGTGTGTTTGAGTGTATGTGTGTGGGGGGGGTGTACGTGTGTGGGGGGAAGGGAGGGGGTTCCAGTAGATGCCCTAGCATTGCAAGCCAATTCCTTGACTTTCTTAGTTTTCATAAGTTAAGTGCGTTGCACATGCCAGAAGTCCTCTTTAGGAAGACAGCATCGACTATTGTGCAGTTCGTGTTCGTTTTGGGCGATTTGGGTTGTAGACATTCTACAGTATTTGAACAAAACATAAAATTGTATGTAAATGAAATCATGTTAATTTAAAATCACTCTATTCGAAAATGAGATTGAAAGTTTCATTCGAGTTGTGGTTTTCAAATTAAGCCATGTCCTGATTTCAAATTAAGAAGTTTTTCAAAATATATTGGGTATCCACTTTTACAAAGCTGAGAGCGTTTTCTCGTCGAACTTAATGCAAGGGTGATTAGAAAATGATATTACATTTGGTTTGCCGTGTAAGTAGCTCGGAAATAATGTAACCATTGGACGATACTGTAACTATAAGATGACCTCAAATAATCGTCTGCAATTCAGTCTTTCCTACCCGTGCCACATTTTAATGTTCGCCAATTGGAATTAGTGATGTCAAGAATAGCTACGTAGGATTCCTTAAAAATATATGAAATCGTCTTCTAAAAACTATTGAAGCTCAGTATTTCAAGCAACTTATGAACAAGATTTGATGGACTCGTATAAGCAGCTAGAGTGCTGAATGTAATTAAAAATGCATTTTTTGCAATGAGACCTGTATTTCTTCCCTTTAAAGTGGGTATGGTGTATTGTAAATAGAGCGAGCTCTTTCTCCAAGACATTTCGATGATTGTATGAAAGTACGAATCAAAACTGAGTTTTACCTAGCTGCTGACATCAGGGTGGTGAAAAGCGATATATTCCGATACAACATAGTGTTTTCACAGAAGAAACTCATTTAAAGTGAAACGTTTGGAATTATTTTTACTTTCTCGCTACGGAGTAGAAAGATAGTTCTGCGCAAAAAAGGCGAATTTTCGGCAGAGAAACTCTTATTCCACGGCTCTGGTAACGAAAAAGTTGATAACTCAAGTTACTAAATTTAAAAGATCCTCTAACACGTTGTGTAGCCAGAATGAGGGTCCTTGTTTTGAGGGAGAATGTTTTGTGGGTCCTTGGTACCGAAAAATCGATTGTCGGCAAAAACGTCTGCCTGACCGTCTGTCTGTCCGTCCGTCTGTAAACTCTAGCGGCTAAACCGTTCTGCAATTGTCTGCAAAATTCCCCAATCGATCTGGCTGATGTCGCGGCTCCTTGCATTTTAAACCGATATTTTAATTTTTGGGGGTACTTTACATAAAGCTCCTGGAACCTTTCCAAAATTTCCAAAAATTGGCTCAGTTTTTTAATTCAGTTTGTTGTTGGATAATGTGATTGACGTTGAAGAAAATGGTGCAGGTCTCATATTCCTTGAAACACTGATTTTTGAAAATTGCAAAGTACAAAATTTTTTAGGAGTCTTTAGAATATTTTTCTGTTAATGAAATCTGTTCTTTAAAAATAATATCACGTACAATTTTTCGAATACTTAAGTGCTTAACACGTAATTTTGCGTTAAAAGTATGGGCGAGTAAGTGCGTGCTGTTTTAGCTCCACTTTGAAAATCCTTCAAATTAGGTTTTGTGAAAAGGTAATTTATTAAATGTATTTGCTTTTTTGCGTTATTTTAATATTTTTTTTTCTTTTTACAGGTAGGCAATAGACAAATCGTAAGAGGCACAGTTGACGTCTTTCATGATGTGAGTATGATCGCGTGTGATTAATCTGTATGACTACAGATACTCTTGGCTTTTATTGATTATCTCATTGTCTTATATTATTTATCGAATTTAAAAGACTTTACATTATGACGATTTGTGTCAAAATGTCGTTTTGTAACTAAATGCCGAATTGCAACAAGCTGAAACCAATAGCATTTAAATATTCATATTGGGGATAAAATATAGTGGAGTATTACCAACATATAGTTCATTATAAACGCAGCAGAAATTAATGAGCTGGGATATGTGAACTAATATAACTGGAATAATGTGTGCAAATATAGAATTCAAAGCAATTGCATTCAAAAGAATGGAATGACACTTTATCGCGGAATGGAATTGCTCTTTAGCTCATTTAATATTAATAATATTAAGTCATTCAGAGCAGACAGATAATTATATTCACAAAATGTAGTACGAAAACTTAAAACAATAGAATTCTGAATGAGTACATTAGAATAAACTTTTCTCTGAAGTTGAAGAAACGAAATAATTTTTTCCGCTCATATATTTTCGTCATTATAACAGCAAATTGCAACTGAAAAATCATGACGATAACGTAATGCATTTCGTTTAGTTAGTTAATCCTTCTTTTACGTAGCGAGACTTAGGCTATTAGGCCCACTCTTGAGTCTAACCGTACGAATTTCGCTACGCTCCTTTCACCTCTAAAGGAGAAACAAGGTATTACTCAGGCGCCGAAACAGACGATTTGAATTTAGCACAGCGGCTTCTTTTAGGTTTGATGATCTTTTACATGCTACAACATGAGGCAGTCGCCTCTACTTCCCCTTCGAAGGAATTTTTTACCCTTGGAAATCCACGGCATCGATTGGCTCAAACTTGGGAACAACAGCCCAATATGCTAACTTTTATACCACCGAACTCGCATTTAGGATCTTAACTTTTTTAAGGATCTTTTCATAAAGACATAGCTGAAACGAAAAACACCTTTCTTTAATACCTTCCGAGTGTTTCTTTGCGACGGACACGCCTCTTTTTGCGGCACATAAGAGAGTGCCCGCCCCCACTGAACAGTCCAATCCCGTTGTCTTGCGCGTGGCGGTGGCAGGCAGTCGGTTGGGGCGACAGTTTCATCGCAGGCGCTTCAAACGCCGGGAAGAGAACAGGGCGCACATGAGCACACAAAGGGGGAGACCGCTCAGGACTGTGCGCGACGCGGGCGGCGGCGGCGGCGGCGACGGTCGACTGCGGCGCACAGTGGACAAGAAGGCGGATTTATAGCGTCTGGAGCTTTAAGGCGACGTGATAGCTCCATTCAAATCCATGTAGTTGTTTTAAACATTTCATTATTCGTTTGACGAAACCGTGCAGCAAATATTACTTGAAAAAAGTGCGTATTACAGAGACAATTTCTTTAATCTAAAACCTTTTCTGCTCTTTAGAAATCTCAATAGAAAAATATTTTTAAAGAAAACTTCTTTCAAATAGTTTAAAAAGTCCACTTCAGTGAATAGTAAGAATGATCAATTTTCAAATGGAGAAGTATTAAGAAATTAGTGCCGAAATATGGAAAAAAAATAACTTTAGAAACGATAAATTAAACATATTCAATTATGCTGAGTAGACATCTTTGATTTAAAAACAGAAAACAATTAAACAACGCTACTCGCAACTATCAATATTCTTGAAATATTAAAAAAAATTGTTGAAAAAAACAGTTTGAAAAATTTTACAAACTAATAATTATTAACCATATACTTGTTCAAAATATTATAGTAGCCAAGAAAGAGGAAACAATACTCATAGTCGCTAACAATGATTCAAGAAATAACTTTCGGATCATCATGCCACAAGTACTAAATTACACTAAGTGGGGTACTTTGATTTACAAAAATTCCGATGTTTAATATTAAACATCAGAACGCTTCTGTCTCCAGCTGACAAAATCCTGAGCATTCGTGTAAATATCGAAGTAGAGAAGACGAAAAGTGAAAGTCCTCTTCTTGCTTGAAACGCTGTGCTGACATATCTCTCAGAATTCAACCAATCACATACGGAACCCCGCAAGGCTCCAGTTTGGAACCCATTAATTATCTTCTTTACGTTAATTAAGTGCCTTTTTCAATCAGAAAGATCGAGCTCTTTTCAGACGACCCAATGTTCTTTTCTGAAGAAATCGGTATTACGGATTAGTTCTGTAAGAATGCTTTGTTCATTTTTGGTTCTACTGTAAGCCAATAAAAAAAGCTTTGCTGAAATATTGACTGAAAATTAATAAGTACGCCTGCGTATCGCATATAGAATTAGAAATACCATTTCAAGTAGCTGGAATCTACGTTAACACAGTGCGTGGGATTGGTTTCAAATGCCTTTTTTCCCAAAAGCAATACGTTCTAAAAATACCATAACTTTCAATTTTGTTTGTCGCACAACCGCATACCGTGCATTGTTATGTGACCATTACACCTACTGTCAACTGTTCGTGCCACACCTCTACCCATCCCTTCCCGTCTCACGTTTCTCATTCTCGCCCCTCCTTTCTCCGCGTCGCCCCACCCCATACTTCCCGCCCCTGCCCGCTCCGCGACTCGCCTCACCTCTCCCACCCTTCCCCACCCTCCCCGCCCCGGTCCTCCCCGCTCAACTCCGCGCCGTCGGCGTCCCGTGGCGGCGGCAGGTGGGACTGGCCGGCGTCCAACGGGCTCGTAAAGGGCGACGCCGGGCCGGGCCGGAGCTGGGGACGCTCGGGTGGCCACACAGAGCCGGGAGGAGAACCCCGTTGTGAGCGGACAAACGACCCGGCGTCCTTATTTTCCTGTTGCCTGTCATTGTGCGGTTTCAAATAAAGCCCCCGACGTCGCCTCGCCGCTCCATGGCCGCTGCAGCCGCCATCGCCACAAACTCCGTCGACGCTGTCCGTTCCGCCCTACGGTGCTGCTGCCCTCTCCCGCCGCCCACTGCCCGCCGCCAATCGCTAACCGCCAACTGCCCGCCGCCCGCCGCCCTCTGCCCTCTGCCCGCCGCCCGCCGCCCACTGCCCACTGCCCACTGCCCACTGCCCACCGCCCACCGCCCACCGCCCACCGCCCACCGCCCACCGCCCACCGCCCACCGCCCACCGCCCACCGCCCACCGCCCACCGCCCACCGCCCACCGCCCACCGCCCACCGCCCACCGCTCTCGTCCTTGGTTTCAGTTTCCTCTGTTGTGACGCCCACACCATTGCCGTTTTCTATCACCTCTGCTTACTTTCCTTCACCATTTCCGTTGTCTTCTGGAAAGGGTAGTCACTACCTCCACTACTATTATCATCACGGTCACCACAATTGCTTTGACAATCACCAACGTATCTTGCGGGATATGTTCCTTTATACATTCGTGGAATGACCGTTTTACGGACGTGAATTAGCTTTAATATAGTTTCATATATCGTCAACATCCATCACCACAAACACATATATTCAAGACCATCTCCAAAAATTCACGTCCACCCTAACAGTCACAATCACGACAACCACCACTACTTCCACCAGCTATCACTACATCAACTCAGTACAAACGATATGGCGGCCACGATTACAACCACAGACACAATCTGTAACCATAATAACAAACGCCATTACAACCACGACCAACTCGACCGCCATCACAACAACCATCGCAAGCAGTCACTTTCGCCACCGAATCATTCGACTGCCAGCGAGATCTCTACTCCTCCGTTGCTTCCACCGTCGCCTCCGTCCCCCGCCCCGACGACACCGCGGCCGCCGCTGGCACAGAACAAAGGCCTCGACGACGACGCTGCAACTGCACAGCCGTATGTTCGCGTTTTATGGACGTAACTTAGCCCCGCGAAGCCTCTGTCTCGCTGGGGTGCGGCGCGCTGGGGGATGGCATGCTCGCTCCTCGTGCGTTACGATCAGCGGAGCTGGCGGTCACGTGAGGGAAGGCGAGGTACACGCTGCTTACTCGATGGAGAAAATAAATAAGAGGGAATATTTAACCAATACAGCAAATGGATTCTCACTACTCTATCAAGTCCGAATATAAGCCTATTCCGAAAGAAGAGAACAAAAGCCATGTGCCCTTCTTTCGGAATAAGCCTCAATTGTAGGGAGTAAGTTATCCGAATTCAAATGATATGAGATTCTTCGCCCAATGATATGACATTCTTCTCCATATATATGTTGTTTTTTTTGAAATGGTGTCCTCTTTACGACGTTTTTTGTCTTCTCAACTCCTTATGGCAGCTTGCAGCTGCAAAATATCTTACAGAGACAATCGAATGTTGATCTCCCCTTACAACACGCGACGTAATGTGCGGAGCGATACAGAATTGGAATTAAGAAAAATAAACAAAAACATACCCAAATCAATTTTTTTTAGTGGAATAAATCCATAGCTAGCATTGAAAATTGTGATGTTTTAAATAAAAAACAACTTTTTGGACATTACAGCAAGTGTGGAGATGATGAATTCAATTTTCATGTAATGTTATAAAAGGATATCAATGCTTCAAAAATGCGTGCACTGGAACTGCTGTCTACTCTTTAAATGTGCCTTGCTACCCAGTTGATGTTGAATGGAAAGCACAGCTCCTCCAATGAGGTGAAAAAGTCAAGAAGTAACCAATAATTGTGAGCCCATTAGGGAATCAATGGTCACGCAGTTTTCTGCTCAAAAACATCTTATGGCTTGCAAACTCTAAGGTGGAAATTCCAACTCGAAAGAAAAACATCCCAGAGGAGATTTGTTGACATTATACGATGGGTAGGGGACAATAGAGCAACTTAACATGTAAACATCTTGCAAAAAGTTAGACAACATTGGTTAGGTTCCTGCTCCGAAGCTTGTGATCCACACGGAGGCGGGAACGGGGGCGGAAGCGTGGGCAGGACTTGGGCGGGGCAGTGGGGTGGGGAAGCGGGACGGGGGAGGGGCGGCGTCGAGTTTCTCGACAACATACGTCGTCGGAACACGAGATGGAGGATCTCCTTACCAGCCGTCGCGCTCTTAATTTTTCTGGTTCATTATCTCACGTGCTCGTAATTTTTCAAACTTTACGCTCTCGGGAGCCAGCAAGTTGCTTTTGTGTGCGTGATTGCGGTTTGATGATGCAACGGAGATGTTTTGCAAACTTCATACTCTGGGACTCTCTTCGTGTTGTGTGTGCATAACGCTAGAAATTTTCACTTGGCTAATTTTGTCATATTTACAGATTTTCTTTCAAAAGATTTATTTTTGGTGAAATATTATTTCTAAGAAGAGGTAGTTTAAATTTAATACACATTCAAATTTCAAAGTTGTTTTCATGAGTATAGTATTTGAAGACTGTGGGTAGTTGGTAAAGAATTATATTCTTCTTGGTTTTACGAAAGGTATTGTCCGGTATACACAACAGTATTCATTTCAAAGCTATGTATGTTTGCCATGAGAAATGTGGGTCATTAATGACTACTTGTCATGTACACAAGAGTAAATAACAACCCAAAATTTGTATCGTTGTTATGTATTAAATTAGTTTCTTGATAGAAAAAATTCCTACCATCTATCTGTTTTACTAGAAAGCAGAAAATTCAAAGACAGTTGTAATTTAATTTTAGAAGTAGGGCACACCTAGCGTGGTCTTTAATATGACCCAAAGCTACACGATTCAGATTCATGTCGTGCAATAATTTTGTTACGTCAGGTCATTTGTTAACTCGAGCGACTTTAAAAGTATCACTTGCGACAAAAATCATGACTTACAGGACACAAGAAATTATACCTATTAATAACAAAGACACAGTGATGTCATCAGTCGGTACATCCGTAAATATGCGGTTGTGAGTCATTGAGGTTGTAGTTGGCTGCGTGTATATGACTTCAATACTTGTTCAAACTCATAGGGATCATGATACTTCGTATTGGGGTTAATTATACTTAATAATATGAGGCTTTCAGGTGTAAATAATGATATCAAACATTTCACATTTCATAGAAAAATGCAATATGATAGCACTTTTTACACGAAAGGAACTGTTCTTGCCTTGTAACTTACGAGCGAGTTATTTTTGCAACACATACAATTTCTAAAATACATTTGTATTTTCTCTTCTTGATAGCCAAGCTCGAATTCGTTAAAATGTGAGATTCAATTCTTTACTCTCTAAAGTCTAAAAAATATCTTCATCGGTTATTTACGTTGATGGATCTGACATAAGTGCTCTATGCAATTTACAATTAGACCAGAGAATAATTTCTTCTGAAAAAATTATTTGCTAAATTTATCTCTCAGAATAAAAGTGATTATATATATATAAGCTTTCTCTCCATTTTTCAAGACGATTTTTTTTAAGACTTTGCGTTTGAGAAATCCCTGTTCATAGTGAAATGACTGGTCATGGAGAAATAACAGTTTCTGGCGTTTTAATTAAAGTAAGTTTTTTCATTTAATCTCCTCAATGTTTGCCTCAAAAGATCTCCAAATTAACGAAAGGTGCTTCAAGAGCAAACTACCCGCGTAGATTATTGATAAGATTAACGTCAAAATTCTGAGCCCTCTGCTTGATGTTTGAAGCGAAATTTCGTAGCCTCCACAGATTGCTGAGCTTAAGCAAATACTTGTAATTTAAACACCAGATGGCAGTGGAAGCATCAGAAATCATGACTGTGACGACGATACACGAGGAGAAGGAAAGTGGAGACGATATCGGCACCTGCGTGGCAGAGATGTCTGCCTCCAAGATATTGAGATGAAGATTAGGATTATGGTTATGAAGTATTATCGTTCGTTTTTTATTTCAAATTCGAAGAAGATGGAAATGGCAATTCAATAGTAATCACAAAAATTCTGAGTATATTGTCAATATTAATCACCTTCAATTTTCGTCTATGATTATGTGTGTACTTTTCGTACTCTTTCAGGATTTCACATGTTCAAATTAATCATTTCCAACAATCATTTTGTTATTAAACAAACATACAATAGCGTTATTGGAAATATGAAGAAAGATGTAGAATATAACTTATGGTAAAGAAATATAATTGGACGTGAAAGAAGGATAGGTAAAATCAAAAGTAGAGGAAGAAATATAATTGGACAAAGGGAGAATTAGATAAAGAGATATAATGCCAGAAAATAATTAGAGGTGGGTATGGAACTACAGAGAGAGAAGGCAACTAGAGAAAGAGAAGGTAACTAGAGAAAGAGAAGGTAACTAGAGAAAGAGAAGGTAACTAGAGAAAGAGAAGGTAACTAGAGAAAGAGAAGGCAACTAGAGAAAGAGAAGGCAACTGGAGAAAGAGAAGGCAACTGGGCAAAAGAGAAGGCAACTGGG
The DNA here is from genome assembly GCA_038098605.1 of Gryllus longicercus. Lineage (NCBI taxonomy): Eukaryota > Metazoa > Arthropoda > Insecta > Orthoptera > Gryllidae > Gryllus > Gryllus longicercus. Next base: position 3,266,381 of record JAZDUA010000003.1, read on the forward strand.
CAAAAGAGAAGGCAACTAGGGAAAGAGAAGGTAACTGGGCAAAAGAGAAGGGATCTAGACGAATGACAAGGGAACTAGAGAAAGAGACGGGAACTAGAGAATGAGGTGGAACTAGAGAACGAGGGGGAACTAGGGGAAGGAGTAAAAGTACAAGCTGAGTTAGTACGAGGAGTAGACGGAAAAGAAGGAGCAGGAGGAGAGCAGAACAGCTCATACAGAGGCGAACGCACATGAGGATGGCTGCGGCTGCAACTAGCGAGTGTAGAGGCGTAGTGAGGCGGTGTCGGTTAATCCGCGGCCCAAGACGGCGACAGCGCAGCCGGCAACGGTGGCGTCCGCGATGTGTGTGCTCGCAGCCTCGAGATGAGCGCCTGGAAAATTGCACGCTCCTGGCAGCGCGGCGTCGCTGCCGCGCGCGCTCTGCCAGGCTTCAATACTGCGCACGCGGTGCGGGGCGTAGAGGCGGGGAGCGGCGGAGGTGCGCGCCCATTTGGAATGCAAATGCACGCCGCGCCGCCCCCGCCCTGATCCGTCCTAACCATGGCCCACGCTCGCGCCCACGCCATCACTCCCGCAACCACCACAACCGCCTCTCCCACCGCCCCACTCAGTCCCCACCGTCCTCGCCTCCATCCCCGCCCTCGCCTGCGCCACCGCCCCGCCGCCACCAAGACCTCCACTACCCTCGCAACCGCTACTCTCACCCCCACCGCTCAACCCCCGACACATCCGCCTCCACTCACACCCACGCCACCGACCTGCCGCCGCCACTACCATCACCGCAACCGATATCGCCATTGCCTCGTCCCGGCCACCCATGCCTCGCCACTTTTGCCTACTACTGCCCTCTCCACAGCCCCTTCACCGTCCCAACAACCGCCACCACCCCGCCCCCGCCGCACAAGCCCTGCGTCCCCGCCTCCGCTCAAAACCACTGCCCTATCCCTACAACCACTGCTACCGCCACCGCCAACACCATCTGCTCTCCAGCCTCCTTCGTCACAAACATCATCCCTGCTATGGACCTCGCCGCGGCCTTGGCCACCAGTGCCCTCACCCCCACCCTGCCCCGTCCAGTACTGGGCTGCCACAACCACATATCCTCCAACTCCACAATCACCACCGTTGCCTCCACCACCGCTGACACCGCTATCTCCCCTTCCCCCACCTCCCCCATCACTAGAAGATGCTTCATTGCGCGGCAATAACTGTTGTAGAGTTCGATATCACTAATCGCTGTTTTCCTGCCTGCTTGCAATGTCCGTTTACTTGGTCACACTAGAATTTTCTTGCTGGAATCTATACGGCAGATAATCAGTTATCTTTTCTTCCTCATTACTTGGATTTCATAAAATTCTTCATATTTCTCTGCTCACTGTCTGTAAATATAATGTATTATTTGCGATGTAATCTTTGTATGCAATCACATCTTCTATAACTTGACATATTTAGAACTTATTTTTAATAAATTCGTAATTTTATTCAATACAATCAGTCGCAAGTTGCCTGAAATCATTCCTTTTTCTTCTCTTTTTCTGTTTACTTCATTTAGTAGGCGCGTGCTCCTACGCCACTCGAGCGGACTAGGATTGAATGGTGGGAAGCAGGGTGGGTGGGAACATGCCACAATACACAGGTATATACCCACGCCTACACAAAACTTGAACCTGCCACTCGCACAACCGATCGCTTCGATCGAACTGTCATAATCTCTTAGCGACCGCTGTCATTGGTTCGAATTATTTAATTTAGTAATAATGAATAATACATTGAAGGAATATGGGATATAACGTGTATGATATTTTTTGTTGTGATATTCCTCAGTGACGCCAGCGTTGAGGCAGTGCTCTTGAGCGTATGGGTGAATGAAATATCGCTGGTTCGTTTTCCGCCATGTACAAGGTACCGAAAATTTTCTTGATATGTCCATCATCTGTGATTTTTTAGGCCCCTACTGAAGTCGAAATCTTATGTCGACAGTTGATATACGACCACGGGCCGCACGTAATATTTCTTCCCCTATTCTGCCGCCATTCCCCATCATTATAACTGAGCGATGTGCTGATAACCCATCCTGAAATACCTCATTCCCCACCGGTCTAGAAAGAGTCTCCGGCTAGTGTCAGAGATGGGCCAAGACAAAACAGTAAGAGCTGTTGAGTGATAAAAAGAGAAGGAAATCCCTTCCCATCCTTGCATCCAGGTTTTCTTCCGCCCCCTCCTCGCCATCCCGAGCGACAACTAAGACTCCTCTTGCGCCATCCTGCGTGGCAGAGGACTCGGGGTGCAGCGCCTGCGTGCTGGGGCGCGTTGACAAACTGGTTAATTCTTATCTAAATAAATAAACGGCGCAACGCGGTGGCGGAGCGGCGCTGCGTGGCGCGGAGCGCAGCGGCGGGAGAACGTGGTACGGTGCACAGTGTGCGGAATTATTCTTCTGGACGAAAAAAAATGATTACATACGTCAACCAAAATTGAAAAGTGCGGGTGCACAACGGGACAAGAACCAACGTAATCAAGATTCATGTTTTCAATTAAACATGTTAGGTTTTGGGGTATTTTTAGCAAAAGGCGCTGGAGTGAGTGGAATGCCCGATTGAGTTGACGAGTCGTATTTTGCATCTTGTGAAGCAATAAGACACGTGTAAATAACAGCCTGTCCTTTCTCCCGCCTCCGATACTTTTCTCCCTGTGTGTGAAACTGGGCACTTTTGGGGGGAAATAGTATTTTTCACTCAAAAAGAATAAATTCATAATAGAGTTCGTTTTTATCTGCTTTTTGTGAAGAAAATATTGTTAATTATTATAGAAACGTAACTATTTGAAACAATTATTACCGAAGCCAAACACGATTGCCCAACGTGATGTGAAGTTTTTTTCATCCTCTCAACAAACTTATTCAGTATTGCTAGTCCCATTGTTTAGTCCAATGCTTCAATTGTTGATTTTATTAATTATTAACTGTAGTGCTAGAAACTCTTAACATATTTCAGAATAATAAACAGGCATCAATTTTAAAAAAAAGTATTTCCCCACAAAAATACAGTTTCAAAACTTTCGTTAAAATGAGCAATTTACAAAGCTACTAGATAAATAATATTTTAAATACGTTTTTCGGCATTGATATTTGTCCTATGAGTATCTACTAGGCTTTCCGGGAGTCACCGAGTCTTTGTCACAGGTCGCCATGTTTCGGCCGCCATTCTGCGACCTTCGTTAGGGCGAAATGCGATGGTGGTTTGTTGCTGAATGGCGGTTGAAACGTTGTCACCTGTGCCTAGGACGCGGCATTTCCCGGACAGACAAGTAGTTTCTGCCTCTGGCCGCGGAAACCTCCGCTCTCATTCGTCCAGTGAGAATTCCCATTCCGTCCACTGCGCCGCGTTGGTGGGCACGGTGCCGACGCGACGCGCGCTTCCTGCCTTAATAACGCGTGCGGGCGCGCGTGTTTGTTTTTGCCAGTCGAAACGCTGAGAGGATTAGCATTGCCAGGGGAGGGGAAGGGGTGGGGCGGGGCCCTGAGGCGCCCCGGGCTGTCGCGCGCTCAGCCGGAATGCGTCTTGCGGGGAGTTGCCGCCCCCGCCCCGCCCCACCCACCGGCACGGGATGTCGTCTTTGCCTAATCTCTCCGGCTGGCGTGTCCTATGGAGCGCATGCTGACTGGGCCAGCTCCCCCCTCTTTCTGTCTTCTTCTCCTCTCTCTCCCCTCTCTCCCCTCTCTCTCTCTCCTCTCTCCCCCTCCCTCCCCCTCTCCCCCTCTCTCTCCCCTCTCTCTCCCCCTCTATCCCTCCTCTCTCCCCTCTCTCCCTCCTCTCTCCCCTCTCTCTCCCCTCTCTCCCCTCTCTCCCCTCTCTCCCCCCTCTCTCCCCCTCTCCCCCCTCTCTCCCCTCTCTCCCCCCTCTCTCCCCTCTCCCCCCCCTCTCTCTCCCCTCTCTCTCCCCTCTCTCTCCCCCCTCTCTCCCCCCTCTCTCCCCTCTCTCTCCCCTCTCTCTCTCCCCTCTCTCTCTCCCCTCTCTCCCCTCTCTCTCTCCCCTCTCTCTCTCCCCTCTCTCTCCCCTCTCTCTCCCCCTCTCTCTCCCCTCTCTCTCCTCTCTCTCTCTCACCCCTCTCTTTTTGCTTCCTGGGCTCGCTATTTACGTGTCGTTTAAAAAAAGTTGTACACTTGCATGACACATGTAGATGTAGAACCTTATAGAAATGGTAAATATTGTATGTACTAGTCGTAAAATAATATTAGGTATTAATGGAATTATGTACAATACTTATAAAATTCTACTTCCAGAATATCAGTATTGAATTTCACTCCATCCTTCACGTGGAATTTTTTCCTTTAATTGAATTTCTCGATATTCCTCAGCGTTCCTTATAGTTCGACTACTTGTCGAATGCTATCAAAATCCCTCTGAGAAGTCAGAGATTGAATGACTTCGATATTATCAGTGTAACTACAAAATATATTTGAAGTTACTCCTCTCTCCTCTCTCTCCAGTTTTTAACATGTTCATTACGTATTTTAATACAATATGTGAATGTACTACATTCTGTCAGTAGAATAGTCGGAGCTGCTTTAACAATTAGAATAGTGACTACCGCCTACAAGTGGACAAGAAAATGTTTTTCTTAAATATGATATGAAGTTGCTGCATTCATCCTAGATTGGTTTATCATAAACACGCTTAACTATATTCAAGAGGTGAAAAATAACATCGAGGTGAAACTTGCAGTAATCCATCAATTAATTTTAAACGCCATATGTACTGTCAAGTAGGTGTCTTTTGGTTTCTACCCAATCCCGCAATTCAGACACTGCAGTGTTGTATCGTAAACAACTAATTCAGACTTATCTTTATCACTACTCTTTCAAGACTCCGAATTAATGTTGTCCAATGCCTTAAGTTTATTATTTTCCCCATACCTAGCAGAATAAAAAAATAACATCATTTCCTCCGCCATTCTATATATATTCCCATACCATGTTACAGTTTGTATTGGGAAAGCGGAATGATAATCTCCTTCTTGGAATTTTTTTCTCTTATACTTCCATTGGTGGTATATTCCCCTATGGGTATTCCGGAAAATCTTCTCAAGAAATCGAATTCCTTATCTTCAATTTTTTCTATTCCTTGAATAATGTGTATATAATATTTCAATTTCCTTAACATTTCGATTCCTCCAATTTATATCGCACAAATCACTGCTCCCAATTTTGTTAGTTTTGAGTTTCCTCTACTCTTTTCCCTTTTCTGCAGTGTTTGCACGTGTGCAGCACCGAGGGCGGGTGGGGAGGGGACTTCCAGATGTGCGCTCCCCGCTCGGAGGAGCTCAGCCTGAGGAATGTGTCTTGTGGGATCGCGGCTTCCTCCTCCTCTGCCGCCGCCGTCAACGTCGTCTGCGCCTCATCTCTCAAGTAGTCGTGCCCCTCCGTTGCACGCGCAGGCAGGATCGCCTTCGCTCCCTTTGGCTCTACGTGCTCTCTAATGTGCTGTTTTAAGTTAGAACCACGGTTTCCATCAGGCTGCTTCCTAGCTAGGCTCCTTTCTTTTGGCATCAAATCACAGTCACACAATCTTAAGAAGCACGGGAGCCAGATATGTATAAAATATCTAATGAAGACCCACAGTGATGATATACAATTTTTCTCATAAATCAAAAGTGAAATCAAAAAATAATATCTAAAATCAAAAATAAAACGTATTTAAATGTCGAGTCGTCGAAATCCGCGGCCAGAGTCTTTCGAGAGATCTTGGCTGCCCATGTAACACCGCATCGAAGACTGTGATGGCGATGTTTCGACCATCTTGTCATGGAGGGCCCTCAGGGCAGGCTAGCCCTGAGGAAGGTCATTACAAAATGGTCGAAACGTCAGCATTGGACATGGAGTCACCCGCACTACCAAGACCATGCATTTCGAAATGTATATAATAGTTTAAAGAGATTTTATCAAGTAAAAGAAAGGTCCACCGATATCATCTGAAATGAACAGCATTGCTCGGTAACCTCCTGTGGTTTCCTTGTTGAAATGTTCAACCACTCAACACACCAAGCCAATCACGAAAACCAAATACCTCTCGCACTTACTTAACTCAATAATCGTTTCTAAACTCGCTTTTCCTACATGCATCCTCCTTCGTAGAAATATTCTGGCCTCAAATATGGCTAAATCCTATTGCTGCACGATCTAGCATTATACAAAACATCGGAATCTCTCAGATGCAAACAATAATTCATCAATTCGTTCACGTTTCTGAGCTGTTCCTTTAGTCTACATTTCTATCACAACGCAGTGTCAGGGATTCTGTAGAGCTCAGTAACATATTTGAAGTGATGTGGATGTACTGTGCATTGGTATTTGCTTAGAATTAGAATTACACTTTAAAATGTTTACTAATTTGTTTAGTATAATGTTATTTAGTCCTCAAATGGTTGTTATAATGTGTAATAAGAGAAATGTTGTTCAATTTCAACTTACAAGTTGTAATCATCAACATTTGGGCTGTATTTGAACACACTCATCATTCTGCTCCTTATACCATTGACCCCTTTCAGCTACCACAACAATCTTATATTCTCTCACGTAACTTAACCGTTCCTGTATTTTCATACTCCATTTCCTTCATCCTCTGCTCTGCAAAACTGAGCCGCCTGAAACACCCAGGCTCTCCTGCGATTCACCCCCCAGACTTTTACCGTCGACCTCTTCCCCAATCTCCTCCTCCTCGCCCTCCGCTTTATCATCTTCCCGCTGTCCACGTGGCCTTTGAATCATTTTCCCCTCTTCAGCGTCGCCCCCTGCGTCGTACTACGTCGTACTACGTCGTACTACGTCGTCCGTCACAACCACCGCGCTCTCCGCAGCTCTCCCAACTCCGCCGAGGGCTCCGTTGTTTGCAGCGCCGCCATTTTCGCGTCCCCGGCGCCGCTTTGCTCCGCAACAACCCACATGTCTAGCAACCGCCGGACGACATAGGCGAGGTAGGGTGGCAGCAGGGATTAAAACACTGTCTTTTTTTGCAAAATTCCGTAGAATTTTTCTTCGACAGAGTTCTCAAGACTCCGTGCCCAGAAAATGGATTGCAAGTCAAACGTAGCTCTTTCGTACACATACACCTTTCTTACTTTAAAACATTGAACCAACTGTAATGTAGCACATACAAAATATTTTTGAAAGTAATAAAATGTGGTTACTAGTTGGGTTCTCTCAATATTGATGCACAAATCTCGCTTTTGGCTAGAATTTCTGCGACTTGCCTCGTTTTAGCTCCAAGTCTATCAAAGTTCCGACCCACATAGAAATATGATTTCACGTAAGAAAGAAAGAGGTACTACATGAAAAAAATTAAAATTTTTCTACTCCCATTAATTCATTTGATGGCTTTAATCCGTTGTATATGGATACTCATTACGATATAGATTTCATTATGATACAGATACTTGACCAATCACAGAGAAGTTTACAAACCAATTTAAAATTAATCATTGAAATCCTAGTAAAAATTTCGTTCGATTGTGTACGTTAAAATTGAATATTATGCTTATATAATTATCAAATATAATTATATTATGCTTGTCAGTTTTAATTTATTTTATTATTAGTATTTTAACGTGGAATATTATTTAAAATACATTGTATCGCCAAATAAATTGTTCACTTTGATCCTATTTGACTAGTGCAGTGGTAAACCAAAGCTACCTGTGGCAGACAGATTAGGTAGCTGTCCGCTAGGTGGCCTTGGCTGAATACTGCATGACAACTGCCCCAAGACGATTCACTGTAATAGTTTTACTGTGATACTGTAATAGTTATAATAGTTATATAAGTTACCGTAAGTCGTAGAAAAAGTACTGTATGAAACTCGATGTACATGACTATTAATACACTCGTGTGAAGTTTACGATATGAGCTCGTTCCTCCTCAGCTCGTTCCTCTCTCGTACCGTAATACCACACTCGTGTATTAATACTCATCATTACATCATCGTTGCATAATGTACTATTATGAGAATTACAACTAGAAAATACCTTATTTACAGTTTTCTATATATTTGCACTCTAACGTAAACTGATTTCCAACAATTTTTCTTCGTCCCCTGATTGAACGAATACACTTTCTGATGGCTTGCAGACACACATTTTACGCTACAGTAAATGTAAGAGCTGTCTTCTGTGTTCTTAAATAGCTATTCTTATCCAAAGCATTTTTGGATTGTATTGCATTTCGGACGAAATGGTTTAAAAACACATTTCGAGTCATGACAACTGCACAAAATTTCAATTCACAAAAAATAAAACTTACCGAGTTTCGTAATTGCTTTTTGGGCCACAGTCGCTGCTCTTTGAAGGCGCCATCGGCCGTGTTCCCCGCATAGTGTGGGTGGTGTGGGGCGGGGACGCGGGCGAGTCGGTCGCCACCTGCTCTGTGCCCGGCGCCCTCCACCCTCCGCCCGCTCGTAAATTGTCGTAAGGAAGCCGCGGGGACAAGCTGCATGGGCTGCCCTCTGGCCCAAGGGCCCTCGCCGGCCGTTCCTACCTCCCTCACGCCCCCCCTAATGCCCTCTCCCTTCGCTTTCTCCCTTCATATTCTCTCTTCTTCATGTGCATGACTCCCTCTGCTTCTTTCTCACTTCTCCAACTATCACTCCCGCTCAAATTCGCCCTCTCCGTACGTCCCTCTCTCCCGCTGTCTGGTCTCTCCTACTTCCCTTCCTCTCATTCACACTTGTTCTCCCTTCCTTCTTATCTTCCTCCTCATTTCGCTCATTCCCATTCTTTTCCCCCCTTATATTTTCCTCCTGCATTATGTACCACTTCCCTATTCCTTCATTCCTTCCTTACTCCTGACTTTTCGTATTACTAACTTCTCTTAATTCTCTTTTTCTTCCAACCTCTCTCCCTACTTTCATCCTCTCTCCTCCACTCTAACTTGCATTCTGTTTTCCGTAGCCTCTCGGCCCCCACGACAATTTTCTTCCGCTGCCGCTATCGTCTTTCATATTTTTTCCCTTGACTCCGCAAATTTCCTTCCGCTTGGTAGCGACTTCCTTTTTATTTGTTGCCTTATTCCTTCTGCAACGAGTAAAATTCATACGGTATAAATCTCTTGTCCTATTATCCCGACAATCTCTCAGTTATTTGTTGTTAGCTCTTGTCACGGTGTTCCCTTTTATTACATTACTTTCATTTCTTTGCCGTAGATGTGACTTTATTTCCATACAGGAAAGACCGTGTCTTTCTTTTAAGCCTCTGCTGCCGTAATTTTTCCTGTATCTTTATTTTTACCACGTTCTATTCTTAAATATTTTATTAACATTCTATCTCCGGTTGTCAGTGAGATCAACGCTTTGTTTCCTGCACACATAACATTACTAGTTTTTCTTCTTTAATATTTTTACTCTAAATTTTCTTCCCAATTACACTCATAACTCAATATAACCAAAGTTACCTTTACAATTAATTCCATCCATGTTCTACGCATTGACGGAAATAATTTCTTTAAAAAATCATGTTTGTTCATTTCTACTCACTGATAGTCCTACGGTACAGTGCTCCTTGCTAAAAATGACGTTTACTTCTATCTGCGTCAGTGCTTACTATCACCTCTGCCTCCCCCTCCTACCTTAGCCCCACCCGAGCCATTTCTCTCCTTTTCGCCAACCGTGGCCTCACAGCCGTGCTCTCCCCGCTCGCCACCCATCGATTTTTCTTCTTCCCCGCATGTTATATCATTCTTAACCATTATATGTGATGTTTAGCCCGGTTAGCGCGATTTATGCCCGGATAATGACGCAACCGGATAGGACTTATGGCGGCGAGGGCTTTTCACTTTTCCTTCCAAGGGCGCGCCGCCCGCGCGCCCGCCTCTGCCCGGCCGCCCTCGTATTTCGCTGTTTGCTCGCCCCCGCGCCTCTCGCGGCGCGCCGTTGCCACGCCCCCTCCCCTCCCACCTACCCCCAGCCTCCTTCACCTGGCTCTGCCTCGACACGCCTCTCCGCCGCGCCCCACCCCGCCCAATCCCACTCCTCTTTGCTCCTTTCGCTCTACCCCGCTCCCGGAATAAGTTTTGCCCCCTATTCGGTTCATCCCCTCATGCCCAGCCGTGATCGGTCCTTCTGCGTGGCGCGGCTTCAGCCACCTCCAGAATGTGGCGTGGGTTCAGCCCCGCGAAATAAAGCGCGACGCGCTCTGCTTCCTTTTTATTTGTGTTGCCTTATTGTGTTGCCTGCTCAGCCACAACCCCTCACCCCCTGCTCTGCCGCGCCGCTACTTCTCGGCGACATCCGCTTCCCCGCCACACCCGCTTCCCATCTCACACGCTCCGCCGACCCCGCTTTCCTACAGCCCTCGCGTGTCCACTTCCCCGCCGTCTCTCAATTCGTCCTAAGCCGGAGGGGAAGGGGAATGGACCGCACGTCACCTCGCTGTCTTTGGAGCGGGCGATGAGCGCGATCATAGCTCAGAAGCCTCTGGATATAACGGAGCTGGGCTGGGTGGGGATGGTAGAAAGTGGAAAATAGTTTGATAAATTAGTCTTTGGTTCTGTGATGTGTTCTGTTCTGTGGCGAGAGGAATGTGACTGCTCTCGGGTGCGTCCCTGCCCTGCCCCGCTCCGCCCTGCTCCGCTTCGCCCTGCTCCCTCCCGCTCTGCCCCGGCCCTTTCATTTTTTTGCTATGAAATTTCATTGCTGTTAAATACAACATTTCATCCACCTTGCGAAAAAATCGTTTTGATACTTCTTTGTCGTTAGTTTGTAGACGCTGTTCATTTCAGTTCCAAATACGTATGTATTAGTAATATACAAGCTGACATTCGTACTATTTTTTAAAAGTAATCACAGTTCTATTAGCAAGCGGATATCTCGAAGTGAAGGTACAAAGAAGTAGAGATGGTGGCGCAGTTGAGATATCGGGAGGTGCAAAAGTGCCGCCCCGCTTCGCCGCCGCTAAAGTTTCCTCATCGACTTCCTTCCTCGCTTGCCCGCCTCTGCTATCTCCGCTACTCCATCCCCGCTTCCTCGACGCCCTCCCAGGGTTACTCCGCCACCCCGCTTCGCCGCCGCCCCTCACATCTCCTCACTTCCCGCTTCCCCTCCTTGTGCCCTACCGCATCCCGTTCTTCGCTTCTTCTCTCACTTCACTTCCCCTAAATCCCCGCCGCCCCGCTTTCCCTCAGACCCAGCTTCCCCTCCTTCTCCGCATCCCCTTCTTCCCTTCCTCTCCAACTCCACTTCCCCTAAATCCGCGCTTCCCCCGCCTCATTTGTCCTGGACCAGAGGGGGAAGCGGGTAGCGGTCGCGCGACCCCCGCTGGAAGATTTTTGATTCTTGTTAAAAGTAGCTGATTCGAATTCAGCCACTATCTGGAGGAAAATTCTAGCGGTTGGCTTTTCTGACCAGTAGCTTATCGTCATTTCTTTGAGCAACACCTGTTGAATGCCGGAACAGCACCCTAAGAGTTCCATCATAGACCGCGTGCGATCTTTTCTTTTTCTTTCTTATAACGTCTTCTCCCCATTTACACTCATGCACACACATGCCTAACTTCATGCACTACTCTACTACCTATCAGGAAAACAGTCAGGAGCTTACAACTTGTTCCGACTTAGGCAGTTAACAGCAATAGAGATATCTGGAGAGGGTAAAACACCGCACACCTACGTAAAGGCCGGCACCAGATCTTACTTTCGAGCTCCTCCCAGGATTCAACGCGCTCTGCATTTATGGGACTAACGACTTAACTAGTTGACGCACTCTGGATACAAAAATCACTCACTAACTTGGGAGAACAATACAATTCCATAATTAATCTTTTCTGAGTTTTGACAAAGTTTGAGAAATACCCTTCAATTTTACTCGTCCACTGCCACCACTGATTAGCCAATCTTTCTCCCATCTTCACGTGGCAAATTTATTAGTACACTGAAGCAGAAGTCTTCCAATATATTTTTTTTTCATTTTTTAATGAGAGTTATTTCAGTCGAATCTGAAATTAATTAACTAATAATTAAGTTAATAACTACTCGTAACTTTTATAGCATGTGTCTCGGTGGGGCTTGGGGGATCCTCAGAATTAATGATCATAGTTAACAAAGAAAAGACGTACAGATCTTGACATTCTCGGGCGCGATACTTTTCCTGCGTTCAGAATCTACAAAACGTCTTGGTTAACACGAATCTGCTGATGTATTACAGCGCGTTGTTTGCCAGCGTTGCCAACCTTCCCACGAGTCCGCGCGCGTGCGGGCTCCGCAACCGGCTCGGCTGCGCCTCTTCGCCGCGCGGAAATTAACGACTCGAGGCGCATTACAATAAATTGAAGAGCGTTCAGGCAATGACTGTAATCCGAAGCAATTTCCCTTCAGAGCTCCTCCTTCCCCGCCCCTTCCCCTCTCGCCACTCCCCCCGCTGATCTGCTCATCGGGAAGCGCCACTTTGTAAGCTCCGAGGAGCGGGTTCGAGCCCCGACTACGGAGGAGGAAAATGCGAAAGAGTAATACGCTGGAGATTGTCGGCCTTTTTGGCACGTAGTTTCTCCCAGGCGAGTCGATTGGGTCAATTGAATGAGGCGTATGATGAGGCAAAGTAGCCTTCTATACACAGTATGAAAGCTATCTACCTAGAAAGGAGCTAATTGGACGGGATTATAGAAATTGTGGAGAAACTCCAATCGGAAACGTAAAACGAGTAATTTCAATCCCCAGACACAAGTTTTGTTTTATTATATAAGAGGTCTTCAGAGTACTAAAAAGGATTCTTGAAAGATAACTTCAAATCACGCTTTTGATTGATTACTCTTAAAGCAAAGAAATGTTTCTGGAGGGCTGATGGAACTTATAGCAAATAAGGGAGAAAAAAACATGGACGTATTTAGAGTGGTATGAGATATTTATTATTGGTTATTTAGTAGATATATTGTCTCTCCGGAAATTGAGGCGTACTGTGGAAAAAGGTAAATAGTTGAAAATTCAGTTCTGATAAAATCACTGTCAAAGGTTTGATAGTGAAATAATCAGATATATTCATGTCTATTGTCGTTTCTACTTTTATGATACATTTTGCACTGTCGGTGTGCAAATTATTTCTACATTTTTTTTATTAAAAAGCTCAATGAATTTCCATTGACCACCTTAATTCAAGAATATCAAATGTAAATTTCAAAATGTATCGATGTTGACTAAGTACATAAAATATTCACAAGAAAGCATAACCCATTGGAAAACATCTAACCTTCTTGTTTTTACGTACAAATAAGTTTTTACTTTCTCTTGAAAAAAATGTTGATTGAGTCTCATTTATCACCTCGTACTATTTTTAGATATGAATTCTAATTGAATTTTGAACCTGTGCAAGCATATATCCGTGTTTGCAACATTTAACAGAATTTGTATACTACAACTTTTACTATCCTTATTATTTCATTTCATTACGCAATAAACACACAAATGAAATCTCAGATGTAAAACGAAAATTGCATAAAAATGCAAACATATAAACGTTGAAGTTTACGAGAGAAATTAAAATTGTTCTGATTTTTTTTCTTTTGAACTTTTACAGAACTTTTTGTTTCTTAACCTACTCCTCAGAATTCAAAACATATTCGGGTAATTTTATGTGGATTAAAAATAGAATGCAGTAGATATTGCAGTTTCAACAGAAAGTATATTGTCATTCTGCTGTGTAAATTCATAACCAACGTCTCAAGTAATGAATGTAAAGATGAGAAGGCAGTCTTTCTCTTCTCGAACAATAAATCACTTACATGTCTCATCTGTACGTCGCTTTCCAAATAAAAGCTTTAAAACTCCACTGCGCAAAGTATCAGAGTTATGAGCAATACCCTCTCCCGACGCAGCAAGAACACGAGAATTAAGACCAAAAATGATTCATAGTATAAAACGAACATCCCGCGCCGCGAGTCCTCGGCACCCGGCCGCATCCTTTGCCATTAATGAGTGGGGGAAGGCCGCCCCTTCTCACCCCTCCCTCGTTCAAACCCCGCCCCATAAAACATTTTGAACGTCTTAACGACGCTTGTTTCGAGGTTTTCACGTCATTTATTCGTCGCTGCGAAGATTTCCGCCGATTCTGAGGGGAACTCTCGACTCTGTTCGTCCGCCCACAAGCGGGGGCCCTCAGCACAGCTACCGTTCCGCCATTTCTCACCTGCTCGGTCTCACCCGCCCGCACTCACCCGCTCGCTCTCACCCACCGCTCTCTCTCACCCACACGCTCGCTCTCACCCGCCCGCTCTCACCCGCCGGGTCTCACCCGCCCGCTCTCACCCGCTGGCTCTCACCCGCCCGGTCTCACCCGCCCGGTCTCACCCGCCCGGTCTCACCCGCCCGGTCTCACTCGCTCGGTCTCACTCGCTCGGTCTCACCCGCCCGCTCTCACCCACCCGCTCTCACCCACCCGCTCTCACCCGCCCACTCTCACCCGCCCGCGCTCACCCTTTTGCCCTCGTCCACTCACTTGTGCGCTCGTTCCCCCTCGGCGCCGTTAAGTCACGGAGTCAGTAGCGTGCGCCTAACCCCGCGGAACGACTCCAGGGAGCGGAGGGCGACTGAGAGATGATCGCGGAGGAGGGAGGGAGAGGGCGCGGGGGAAAAGGGAGAGTTCGGTGGCGTCGCCGAATAATTTGCATGGCCGCTCCGGGGTTGATGACGCGTGTCGCGGAAGCGGAGCGCAGCTGGAGGGGAAGGCGGCGGCGACGGAGGAGGAGTGGAGGGGAGGGGAGCAGTCGATCCGAAATCGAACCGAGAATATGCGAGCGTCTGTCGCCCGCGACCATTGTGCCGGCTGCGAGAAGCGCACCCCGTGCACGCACCTCCTACGGAGCCAAAGTCTCTTATATGCAACCCTTTTCCCCTGCATTTGCTTCTTTCTTCTCCCCCTTCTTTGGAGTTCTTTCTTTCCTTCCGTCCTTTCTTTCCTTCATCCTTTTCTCCCCAAGGCGTGCACATTGGAACTTATTTCAGTTCCCAATTTTCTTCCCGCTCGTAAATTTCCTTACATCTACGGCAGGCAAAAACCGTTCCTCTGTTGCGGAGTTCGCGATAAAATTACTGCCGTTTTATTTCTTTTATTCCATTCGAATGGATTATCTTCCATTCCCGCGCCACTAGCCCTTCCTTCCAATACCTATTACAAATATACGCGTGTTCGTTTTATTTGCTGGCAATAGGATGAATTCGGACGGCATCGTCGGGCTATTAGTCACTAAGATATAAAGCGTATTGGCGGAAGCGTATTTATGTATTCGGATATTGCAGTTCGGGAGGTCCTCGAGGACGGCTGCGAGAGCGGCGAGGGCGGCGAGAAGTGCAAGGCGCAGCGGGCTACGAGGGCGTTGTATTGCGCGGAAGTGCGAGAAAATTCTATTATTCTACTTGCGTCCGACGGGGCGTCCAAGATAATTCGGTCTATTTGATTCGTTTTGTTTTCCATATTCAAAGTGCAGATAAGATAGACGTCTGAACTTGCAATGTTTGTTTTGATAAAGTCAAAATAATTTATGTAGCACTCAGGAAAATGTGGGACATATAAAATGTTTTCAAAACAATTCAAGTATGCGATGTTGTGTTTCAATAAAAGAAAAGTCAAGTATTAGAAGACGTCCTCAAATTTCGTTCATTATTTTTAAATTATTTCATAAATTCTTATCCTGGTTACTATGAAATTCAATTCCCATATTTGTTACATTTCTTGCCAATGGTTGGAAAATAAATGTTATAAACAAATAAAACTATGTGATTTGCAACACAAGTGTATCTTAATAGAATTGAATTTCCGAGAGACAAGTTTTGTGCATCCAAATTTCGACATACAATATATTGAATGATGCATTGGTCTCGGAATTCAAGTCTTGTTTATATTTTTCTATAGTTTTTCATGGATGAAGCACATTTCGATTATTTCAAATAGCGAAGTAACAAGAATGTATTTCTTCTGCTCGAGGAATAAAACGAAATTTCGTTTTGTGAATTCCAATTTCGATTTATTTGCTGCTGAATTTTTTCTTCAATAATCAATAGACGTTTAATTCTTACAGCATGTTTACAATATTTTTTTGATTTTGCAGGTTTCGTATTCACATAATTTCCTGGAACAGTTTTCACCTTCTGTGTCGTTAACGGCTCAGCCAGATCTTTTCAGAAATTAAATAGAACGTTAATCGAGGTTTCATTATTTATGTTATTATACTCTTACACTATTTTGTCACGATGGTTCTCTTTAAAGATAAACCAAACGTAAAATATACATAACTCTTAAAAATCCTTACGTGATTCCCTCTTCAACAAATATGTGTACAAACCATTAAACGCCTGGCAACATATCTCTTATGTCATTTCAATTGCAGACAAATGTAAATATAAACGTTAGTTACGAATGGCAGATTCCTATAACAAAAAGCGTTTCGCGGCCCGCACCAGGGCAACCTCATCGCACTGAAGCTCGGTGCGCCAGCCGCCATGTGGGTAGCCTGCCCCGCCCCCACCCTCGCCCCCACCCCTCGTAAACAAAAGCGCGGGCCCGTTGCCGTGCGTGCACTGGCGCACTTTTGTGTTGGTCTAACTTATTGTATTTTCCGGATAAATATTTTTGTTATTTGTTGTCCGTGTCCCCACTGAAAATATAGACTGTTCATTAAATTTGCGAGGACGGAAATTCTCGAGTGGGTAGTAATTTCGTTGATTGTTCGTCCGTTAGCAGCGAGTTGGGCTAGTATATTATGTATAAAAAATACAAGACCGTAAAAAAATGCAATATAGGAAGGAAAATGTCCGATGTGAAAGCACTGTTTTGGAAATTAATTTTGTTCTGAGTATTTGATTGTATTTCTTTCCTACAGAATATTTAGCATTTTCAAAGAGCCATTTCTGTTAATATATCACGCTCATTAACAATATTTCATTAACTTTTGAATATTTATTAACTTCTTCGTTGCACAAAAATTGCCACACAATTTTATTTGACACTGTTAACTATTGTGATTGCAAGAGAAATTCGGTGATAGAGATTAAAATAATGGGACTGCTCGGCTTTGATGTATGGTTATCAGTTACTCGTAGATTAGTTTAGAGAGCGTTTTATTTCCCTCGAGGCAAACCGAAAAAGTGCAGTAGTTATTCAATCCCTCATTCCTGATAGAACATGGAACAGAGCTCGGGATGAAGTGCAGTAGGAACTTGCGGCTTCCCAAACCAAGTTGTAATTTAGGGCATGTTGAATGAGCGATCGCTCGCACACCTCCAGAACCAACGCGACCACCGCTACCAGCGCAAACACCCCGCCCCACCCCGCCCCTCTCCACGAGCCCTCAGCGAGAAAAGCGCGGGCTCCCGCCGCCACACGCACGCGGTGCGGTCGCGGGACATGGCCGGCGGCCGACGGAGAGGGCGTGTCGCCCGCGGAGAGCTGCGTGCGCGGTGATCGCGCCTACTGCCCCCGCCCACCTCTTGCCACCCTCGCCTCACTCCCACTCCTCATCCTGCCCCACCCCACCGCATCACGCCTCGCTCGACCACGGCCGCGCCGCCCTGCCCCGCCGAGGCTCGACGTGTTCGCCGTGCCCCGATCAGCCCCGCATCTCCCTTACTCTCCCTCTCCACGCCCATGCTTGGCTTCAGCCCGCGCAGCACCGCTCATCCCCGCCCAATGCGTCCCGCTTCTGCCCATTCCGTCCTTTTCCCCACCTCACTCCGACCCTCACTTTCTACCCCGCCTCTCTCCACCCCTCAACTCTCCACCCGCGCCTCCCCGCCCGCTCCTTTCCACTCGCCCCTCTCCATTCGACCCTCTCAACCCCCTATCCACTCGACCCCCTCCACCCCCTCACCCCACGTCCCTCTTCGCCCGCCCCTGTCCAACCACCCCTCTCCCTTTCCCCTCCCCGCCCCCTCACCCCCTCCAGCCGGAAGTCCATTTTCTTCACTAGTCACCTCCCCGCTGCCCGCCACTCTGCAACTCCGACCGTTTCTCACCGTCTCCTCTTGGAATCCCAACATTACACAATCATCAGTACAACAGGCACCACACTTTCCTCTCCACACCTACAATATCTTCTCATGTTCCGCTCGAATTGTTCCATCGTTTCCAACTACCCGCCGCACTAACTCTCTGCCCGCCCCTTTCATTACGTCAATTCTCTCTTACATCCACAAACACACGCACAGACACACTTCTATTTCTCGCTCTATCAATTTTTACCCAATGCTGACTTTTACAATCCTCTTAGATGCGTCATCCAGATCTCTTGTCTCGCTGTCATGCTCACTTCGACCAGCAACCTTGTGATGCATACCACCACTAATTCTGGCATTGATTGTACTTGCTTCACCTCGCCACCGCTCAACCCACACTACTCGCCCCAATTCGCCCACAACCGTCCGGTAACCCGCTACCCGCCTAGCTCAACATCCCGCCCCGAAACCCTCATCGCTGCCCGTCCTGCCATCCCTCCTATTCCTACCCCGTCCACTATCCCAACCCACCCACCCCCAGCCGCCTGCATGTCGTTTGCAGTGCATCGCTCCCCGCTCTCGCCCACTCTCCGCCTCGGCGCCATGTGTGGCTCGCGGCCTAGGCGGCGTGATTTAGCACGGCTTAAACCGCGTGCCCCAACAAATCACGCGCTGGCCGCCCGGGGAGGAGGGACGGGGCGGCGACCTATGGTGCTGTCGCCCGCTGTCCACCCGATGCCACGCGTGGCAGCGCGGCGGCGCGCACGCCCGCTATTGCTATTCCCAGCTCCGCCGGACATACATGAGAAATTCTCTTACGGTGTGTTTTAATTGAAATGGGTGGCGAAAATGGTAAATAACAGAAAAAAATGGGCTCAAATTGCGTTGTCCGCTCTTTTTAATAATTACTGATTTTTAATTCGAGTAAAATGCAACTGATCCTTTAATTTGTAGTATATTTTGTCATAAATTAAAGTTATATAACATTAAAATAAAATTGTCAAAAAATTGAAACATCTGTTTGCACGAAGTATTATTTTGTTAAATCTGATCGTCATTGACAAGCTCTCTTATAGTATGCAAAGTCATAACTATACTGCCTGTCAGAAAACACTTAAGAGTCTAGTGTAAACAAATGCAACACGAATCTTTTTTTTCTAGCTTGTCCCATCCATCATCGAATTTGGAATATTTTGAACGAATTGGATATTAAATGATATTTTTAAATTGTTGAATTCTTAGATGGAATATAATGTTAGAATGTTTTTTAACTTTCCATGAGATGATAAAACAATAGTTTCAATTGTTATCTGAGAGATGTGGCACGTAATGTCTCACTGTAAAGCCAGAGAAATGAGCTTAACAACTCCAGAAAAAAATGCACAATACTAAATACGTAATAAAAAAAGAAGTAACTACCTTAGTAGTTTTAGACATTCACAAGGTTTTGGAAGTTGAAAAGGACGTAAATATCCCAATTTCTTTATTAATGCAATCCAAACCTTATCTCCGAAAATTACTGATTCTAATATCAGTATATTAAGTTCAATCCTCAATTTAGCTACAAGAAATTGGATCTGTGACATTTTTTAAAAATATTTTCAATTAATACATTG
The DNA here is from genome assembly GCA_038098605.1 of Gryllus longicercus. Lineage (NCBI taxonomy): Eukaryota > Metazoa > Arthropoda > Insecta > Orthoptera > Gryllidae > Gryllus > Gryllus longicercus. Next base: position 3,285,953 of record JAZDUA010000003.1, read on the forward strand.
TGACATTAGTTTATTGTCAAGAAATATCCAAAACACGTGAAATCAATACAGTTCAATGAAGACGCAAAATTCAATACAGTTAATAGTATAAAGTATGTAACATGTTCAATTTTTTCCTCGCAGTCCCTCATCATTTATCCAGTATTAATGTTCTCACGTCATCAGACAACATAATTTCTCACCCCCTGCCACCCGCGCCGCTACCATCATCCAACATCCCCAGCATCCTTCCTCTACTCCCCTTCTCTTTTCCTAGTCTCCCCCCCTCCCCACCAGCATCCCCACCTCCCACTCCTACACCGCGGGCCACTGGCCCGCGGGCCACTGGTTCGCATCCGGCGTGTGTTTTCAACGAATTTATTGGCAATTTGCGATGTCATTTCACCGAGCGCCGTGTTGCGGTTGGCGGCGGGAGGCGGCGACGGGGCAACCGGCCCGCGGCTTTCGCCCAGTCGCGGATCTCTCCACGCCTGCCCCGTGCACCTGCCGCACCCACGGGGCTTACGAGTCGCCGCCGCCGTCGCCGGGTGCAACGGGAGCGGTGGCGCCGCGGCGCCGGCCGGCAGCCGCGAGGCCGCGCGCGTTTAATACCGCGCTGAGCCGTGCGTAATCCGCGCTCTCTGTGCTCAGGTGCTGCTAGCGGTGTTTGGCCCCGCTGACGATGACCGTCGCCGGGCTAGACTGTACGTCGAGACCTACCGAACGGTGTAGAAGACTTAGATTTGGGTTGTCGCTCCTTTTCGCGAACAATGTGTGTTTGTATGCATGGGTGTGTTTGTTCATGTATGCATGTATGTGTCTGTTTGTGTATGCATGTGTGTCTGTTTGTTGTGTATGTGTATGTGTGTTTGTGTATGTGTGTATGTGTGCGTTTGTGTATTTGTGTGTGTGTGTGTGTGTGTCGGTAAATACCGGAGCCGTGCCTAATCCGCGCTTCTCGAGCTCCGATCCGTTAGCGATGTTTGGCGCCGCTGTCGGCGGCCATACCAGTGTTGGTCGTCGGTCTCGACCGTACCAGTGTTGGTCGGTTGGACGGCTTATGTCGAAACCTGCAGAACGGTTTAGAAAATTCTAGTTTTCTCTTGTTTCTCTTCCTTGGCGGACAAAGTGTGTTTGTATATGTATATGAGTGTGGTAGTTATAGAGTTACAGTAAAGAGATAGTTAAAGTCAATTATGGCCCTTCCACAAACGGAGCTAAAATAATCTATCTGTAGAAACCTAACAAACCACCGGTACTACTGAACCTAGAAGATACCATAGACTTTTCTCTCCCACACACGTCGTGTGTTTGTGTGTGTGAAGAGTTGTGGTTTTGGTTCAAAGCTCACTGCCGTTCACTGATCTACGTAGTCCACACTCACTACCTCTGGCTCAGGTGGTCAGAGGTACAAAATTCTCATGTCGCTGCAGTTGTACAAACAGCTACCGAAGGTGATGCTACTGAAGACCACTCTGGGTCGGTAGGTTCCTCTTCCCTTAGGTGCGGTGTGTATGAAGGTGTGTGAATGGGTGACTGTGGTGGGGAAAGAGTTGCGGTTACGTTAGTCACTTCCAAGGACCTAACTGAACCATTGGTATTTGTCGAAAACCTAGCGAATCGAAAGATAGCGATTGTTCATTCGAAAGCCGAGCAATCGTTCATTCGAAAATAGAAGATACAAACAATGACGTCTACCATTCATATGCATGGTGTGTGTGCTATAGCGAAAAGTCCAATTAAATAATAGATTACGTCAGTTTAGCAGAGAAAACTAAATTTCTGTTAGATGTCAAATGATGGTTACATTAGACGATGCCGGGTTTGGTGGATTTACGAAATAGAATAGGATGTGTCATTAATTAATATTCGATGAAAACCTTTATTTCCAGAAAATGGGAAAATAATATCTTAATGGTTGAAGAAGATGGTTAAATTGTTTTACGAGGTATATTGAGAAAGTGTAAAGGAATGGAATTTTTATTTTAACAAAATTGCTAATAGATAAATACAATAGGAACATTCTAAGCGAATAAATGGTTAAAAATAAAGAAATGTGATATATTGGAATAAAGAAGTGACCAAAGAGATAAAATAAAAATTGGGAAATATTTAATAATGGTGGTAAGCATGAATTGGTTAAGAGAGTTGGCTGTAGTTGGTATAATGATGTAATATATGTAAAATAATACTGGCCTATAATTTTTTCTGCTACAATATTTTTATTGGCTGATCAAAAATTTGAAAATGAGTTAAAAATTGGAAGCCATTTGCAATCTATCAGTGTTTCTTTTTTTGTGATAGTTAAGTAATGTCATACAATCATAGAATTTACTACAAAAAATTAAAACCGTTCAACGTACTTAAAATATATTATTTGATGATCATCTTGAATATGTTGTCTCAGAAACGTCCTTTTGAGAGCTCATCAGTAATCTGCTATCTCCGCTGTCATTTTCTTTGACAATAGATGAAATATCCTGAAGAAAGCGCTTGCCGTGTTCGTCTCATACAGCCTCCTGACTTTCTGGAAATTAAGTCAAGTGAGAGTGAAAGCATTGAATTTTAAAAGGCATATTACGATCTAAGACTTTACATAATTTCATTAACTGCTATAATAGTATACTTTGTCAGATTTCTTGTTGCCTAAAATGAGTTTCATAAAATTCTTAAAACCAATCATTAGTATTTTTCTAAATAATTTATCTTCCCTTTCAAAATCTGTGTATTTAACTAATTCTCTTATTTATGGCCCGTAGACAATTTATTCTTTGATTTTTTAATACCACTTGTTTTCGAAATTTTCACTTATTTGGAAACTTCCAAAAGGGCCACGGCTTCTCATTTCTGTTCTGATCTTTCTCGAAAATTTTCATCAAATCCACCTTGATACAACCATATATATTCTCTACAAACGAAAATAGCATTTATTATATTTCTTTTACACCTGTTGTTTGGAAATTGTTTTAACATATTTTATGTCCCACTCATATACACATAAGAAAAGATGCATAAATAATAATAATAATAATAATAATAATAATAATAATAATAACAATAATGACATTATTATTACTAATACAATGGCGTTAATAATACAATGACTTTCCTGGATCATTGTACGGCCATCTTTCGGCCGTGGTGGTGATCAGTGTCATCTGAATCTGATGTCACCTCAAAGACAAAAGTATACGCAGGTCACGTTATTGCATTGTTGGACGTGAGCAAGTTATTAAAACCTTCTGTTTTCAATATACATTTGCAATCTCTGCCATTAAAACTCAGCAACACCACACCACACACCGCAATTATACATGTTTTTTATTATTATTCAATGATCCACAATGAGTGTTACGTTCACATATCCATTAGTTACAACGTGTGGTTTGCTCTGATATTGTCGGTCATTGAAATTAATGATCAACTGTGTATATTCTCCACAAATTCGAGCCATTAGAGCAATCAAAACACTTTTCGTGACTCCCTTCCATTATCTATCAAGTCTCCACGCAAGGTTAACAAAGTTAATGAGGCTGACGTTTATTTCGAACAACGAAGTTTATTCGCAATATTTAATGGTTGCTCATTATTCTTTATGGGCGTTTTATTTCACCCTTCGAGGAATATTTTGTGTACATTTTTACGTTCCAGCCAGCGATAACTAGAAAATGTTTCTCCTGGATATTCGTACAATGCGATGCATTTACGTTCACATCGAACCTACCAAACGATTTCAGGAATATGAATGGCCAGCCGCATATTTGAAATATAAAAGCTAAACCGCTCGTAGTTCTTGTACTTTACGACTTTGAGACAAACACTCGAGACGACTGCTAGAGAGCTGGTAATTGCTGCGGATATCGCCGTACGAATAACGACCGCGCTGCAGTAATGTGATGATGCACTGGGAGGAAGGTCTGCGAACGCTTCCCTACCGTAAAGATTTTTGTAGAGGAAGAGTCGTTTGATTGCTGAAGTCTTACAAAGAAACCATAGTGAATCCTTAAAGGTCTGATGCGTGACGTTCATTATTTTGTGCGTTTGAGATACGAAAAAGATTATTAAACAGAATTCATGTTCTTTAAAATATGAATGAAAATGTCGATATGAATGCCATTAAAAGCTGGTAATGAAAAAGTTGTTTTCATTTGCTAGTTAATCTTTTGCATCTTGAAGAAATCTACTAAGTGTAATCTCGTGATAATCAGTGGTTAGCAGGTGGTGTTTTAGGTTGATTGATGCATTGCCGGCATGTTAAAATGTTTATTTTCTTTTAATTTTATTTCAATTTAGAACACGGAATTTAACTTTACGTCAGTCTCTCTGTACTGCACACAACAGCTCCTGCCGGGACTAAGACCTACGAGAGGCGTCCCGGCCTTGTGACCACAGGTTAAAGGGTACGTGTGGGTAGTACGTAGACATCGCTATTCTGATCTTCTCAACAAGAGAAGTAAACTCTCTGATCGTCACACAGCAACAGATACGCACAGATCAACACACAAACAGATCAACACACGCAAGGAAAGCGCACACTATAATCTGCCCCAACCGAGAATTGAAACAGTGATCACGTCATGGAAAGCGAGCACGTGACCAGTGAACTACCCGCCCGTAGGGCTGCTTAACTCGAGGTTACGATAATAATACAATATACAATCAATAATTACAGTATTAACCCCATCATCATCATCATTATCCTAATCGTCACCTTCAGCTTAACTTCGGTAAATATGTGTTTAGAAACCGAATGTGGGTTTATTTTTATCTCAGTCTAGATCAGGCAGTTTAACTCTAGGTAACATAATAATCTCTAGTCCAGTATAAACTCATCACAATCGTCATCACTATTGGCTTAACGTCGGTTCTTGTTACATCAACGCCCCCTGTTTTCAGTTTAACTATCAATCATGTTACAGCCTGAAGCGCTTACCTCATCCTCACCCACGACGGCCCAAAAGTCCTTAAGCGCGCACCCAAAAACTTGGCGATGTAACCCTTAGGCCCCTGGCAAGGTTTGGAACCGTTTATAGAGGCATCGTGCAGTGTAAACGCAACTACGAGTAAAAAAAGCTTTCGAAATGAACACTTGAGACACAGAGAAAGAATGGTTCAAAAACTACAAAAACAGATGCGTTCTGGCTCATTCGAATATTACTTTAGAAAAATGACATCCGTAACCGTCTCCAACGAAGAACCACCCTGCCGGGAACTTCTTTCTTGTCTAATTACATTCCGCAATTCCGCGTCGGGTGGCGCTGCTCTCCAGCACGCGAACGGCGTCGCCGGCGTCTCCGCGGTCGCCGCCGCCTCCGGAGACGACGGGAATCGATCGCCCAGTCGACTCTCGCTGTCGCCTTCGACCTGACATTTCGCTTTGCGCCTTCGGGGGCGTCGGCCGCCTCGCTTCGCCTCGCTCCCTACTATTCCGCTTCGCCTCGTTTCACCTCGCTTCACGTCGCGCCTCGGTACTCTGCCACGCCTTGCCTTGCCTTGCCTTGCCCTGCTCCACCCTTCTTTAACCTGAGCAGCGCCGTCCCCGCACCCCAACCCCACACTCCACGTCCACGCCATGCCCCACCCCCGCCATGCAAATCATATGTCCACCATCCACATCGCCGCCATCCCCATTCCCACTGTCCACACTCCCGCCACACTCATTCCCGCCTTCCACATACCCGTCATACTCGGTCCCGCCATTCCCACTCCTGCCATATTCCCTCCAGTCAAGCCCCATCCCCGCAACGCCCCATACCCGCCATGCCCATCCCCGCATACACCGCCCCAGCCATGCCACATCCCCGCCATGCATCATCCCATCTACGCTCCATCTCCAACATGCCACGTCCCTGCCTTTCCACATTCCCACCGCTACACCATTCCCTCTCCGTCCCGCCTCTTATGATCCCGTGTTGCAACTCCTCTCCCCTCCCAACCCGCAACGTTTCTATCCGTAAAACCCTTTCATGCAACGTCCCTCACCCGCCCACATGCCCCGTTCCAAACAAGATCGCATCTCTTCTCTTCGCCCCAACCCTCCAAACCTCCCTCGACCCTCACAACGCCATCCGCTCCTCGTCCCACCTCTCTGCCACCCCCCCTTGCTCCGCATCTTCGTATTTTAGTTACCCCCGCCTAGCATCGCCCCATCCCCTTGGCACCGCCGCGGCTGAACACTCCCTCATTTCCCATCGCTTTCCCTCCCCATTTCTCCTTCCCTCCTCCCAGACTCCCTGCCCTGCCTCATTCCCTCCGCTGCCCTCCCTTCCCTCTAAACTCCTCCCCGCCCTTTCTGCCCCGCCCGCTGCGCGCCCCCCTCCACGGTAGGCGCTCCACTGTGACGCACGTCAAACCTTTCAGGCCTCGCCGTCTCCCGCGGAGCAGTCGGAACCCCCGCGACAGGACTTTTCGCCCTGCTCTTATCGGGAGGAACCCCGCCATTAACTCGGTTTTCATTTAGTGTCGCTCAGCGTAATGGCTGAAAGACGGGCGTAAATAAGAATGCAACCCGCGTCTCGAGCGACGTGGAGCCTCGTTCTCTGGAGAGGAAAACGAAAAAGAAACGGAAGAAAGGAGCGAGGGATGGGGGCGTCGGGGGGAGGGGGAGTGAGAAGAAAGAGCGTGGGGGCAAGTTGGCTTGATCGGAGGGGAACTATTGTTTCTCGGCGGAAAACGCGAGCTAATTTTATTACGAGTGCGAGAGTGAGGACGTTCGCGACAAAAAGGGCGATCCATCACTGTCGCGATCGGGCGTCGCGACGCAGGACGTCGCGTGGCGGAGGTGGCCTGGCTGACGAAGGTCGTTGGGGTAACGAGGTATTAACGAGTGTCACGGCGTGTGCTGACGGCGCCTGAAATGACGACAAATATGGACTGTTTGTGGGGGGGGGGAGGAGTGTTTGCTTGCTTGCTTGCTGAAGGCCTGAACACGAACAATTAGACTGTGTTGTTGCTTTGGAAAAAACACTGAGAGGCTTACACACATTTTTTGGATAATGGAAGAATTGTCTTTTACCCGTCCGGACTTACTGCGACTCGCTCAACAGTGATCTTCCCAGGTTTAAGAACACTGTAACTGGAATAGCTACACGCCCTCGAATGATCAGCATTTTGTCAACCACGAACTCAAACTTCAAGAAAAACAGGAACCGATGGGTTTTGTTCGAGAAAGTTTTTTCCGTGGTGTTGGATTCTCCGATGCTCGGGTTTGCTCAAAGGGCTTAATCAGCGCGGAAAAAGTTTTACTTTCTCGAAATTCGGATGGTCTCCTTGTAACTTGTAGCGTTCACTTTGAAGGCAGTGTTGGTAGTGGTAGCTCCCCTGACCAAGATCATTACGTGTTACAAGGTGTTAACGAGTGTCGTGACGTGAGTTAACAATGAGGATGACAAATATGAGTTGATACTGTTGCGGGCATGTGATCGTTTGTTTACTTAATATGTGTTTATTAACGTGGAAGACATAGCTGAATCTTCCCATATGCAAGAGCTGAAAATTTGGTTGACAGTTGTGTTATCCTAATAACCGTCGTCTGTCGCCACGTAGCCAGTTGTAACTTTCTCTCTCACGTTAACACACATTCGGTGATACTGGCAATCGTGACCTTTCGAATACGGTTGCATCACACACGTAGGGCAACAATTGCGCAACGTCGTAGCAGTTAAATGTCTTGAACAACTCTTGCTCACAACCTCAAAAACTCGTTGACAGGTATTCAGGCAGATATTTCAAAAAGTTGACAGGGGACCCTTCTCCAATGCCTCTTTAAACGAGCTCCTCCCTCAGAGATTTTTCACTACGCGAAACATCTATTGAACTATTGATGTGTACGTTATTAGAGCTGGATTCCTGAAAAAATCTCAGTGTTCCGCCCAAGATCTCAGCAGCAACATCCCAAAATGGCAGTCGTGGTACGTTCTGGTAACTGGAATGAGAATAATATGAGGTGTTCATGGGGTTCCGGGAAGTATTTGTGTACAAACTTTCGTTGCATTGAGGTTGCCTCGCAGCTGAGAATTAAAAGAGATTGGGTTAAATATAATGAATATTTGAAGAAACCTTATGAGATAGCGAACGTACCCAGTATTCAATAACGTCAATTTTCAATAAAAAATGTTAAACAATTCAGGAAAATATCTTCTCAACTCGATTTTAGTATTTTCCTGATTTAACTAATTAGGGTTGCATTCAGAGTTAGAACGAAAAATAAGAACCAAAGAAATAGAGCAGACAAGCAAAAGGGAAATAGGAAATGTTATGAAATGAAGATATTCTTTCATATACTGATGCAGATTGCATACTTTATATGAATAAATAAGAAAAAAATATTTACGTTTAGAATCTGTAGATGTAACTTAAAAAAACTGATGAATAAAATCATTCAAGATCGTTCGTACGATCTACTGTATTGCTTCTAATGAGAATCACAGTAACGAGATGTTGAGAAGGACTTCTTAGAGAGGAAGTGAGGAATCAAAATGTGATGAGAGAATATTAAGAGGCGATTCGTAATTGTTTTGTACTGAAGCTAGACCGATAGCAAAGAACCTATAATTTTATCAACTACGTACGAGGCAATAAATAAATCTTGTTTTGTCACATTATTTACAACTTCGAAATATATACTGATCAGTTTGCTCGCTTCTATTTGCAGTAACTGAGGAGTATGTGTAGTGCCATAGAATCTTTGAATACAGAATAATCAGTCATGTTTAAGACTTCGCGTGCTGAAACCGATTTCCACATTTTTACGCGGAAACCAACAACAACAACAATAATAATAATAATAATAATAATAATAATAATAATAATAATAATAATAGTAATAATAATAATCTCTCCGTAGGTATATACAGACGCTAACCTGATATTGAATGCACCATTAACTCCGTAGCTTGGCCCTAATACGTTACGGAACAGAAACGACCACCCCGCTTCTGTGACTGAGGTGCGGACATTTTTGCAATAATTGGCGCGAGCGCTGCGCATTACAAAGGAGAAGTCGAAAGTTGTAAGCGGTAAGCGGGCTTTATTATTATTGCTGAGGCCATAATTTAGCGGAGCGATCTAAGCGGCTTAGCGGTTCTCGTTCAGCGGCCGCAGCGGCGCCGATGAAAAGACGCGAGTGCGGCGTGGCGCGGCCCGGCGCGGCGCCGCGAAACGACGGGGGTGGCAGAGGAAACGGAGCGGGCAGAGGTGGCGCCGCAAGTCCCCAAAGTGCTGGAGGTGAATGTGTTGGTGTCGAAGGTAACTGAGGCTGTGGAAGGTGGGCAGGTAGGTGAGAAAACATAGGAGGCTCAGGAGTTCTAGAAGGTAGATGAAATGCAGGAGGCAGAGGAAATTGTGGAGGCAGTGGAAAGCGTAGAGGCAGAGAAAACTGAGGCTAATGGACTAATGGAAAGGTTGCAAGTGGAGAAGGAGGCAACCGAAGTGGATGAGGCAACCGAAGTGGATGAGGCAACCGAAGTGGATGAGGCAACCGAAGTGGATGAGGCAACCGAAGTGGATGAGACAACCGAAGTGGATGAGACAACCGAAGTGGATGAGACAACCGAAGTGGATGAGACAACCGAAGTGGATGAGACAACCGAAGTGGATGAGGCAACCGAAGTGGATGAGGCAACACAAGTGGATGAGGCAACACAAGTGGATGAGGCAACACAAGTGGATGAGGCAACACAAGTGGATGAGACAACACAAGTGGATGAGGCAACACAAGTGGATGAGGCAACACAAGTGGATGAGGCAACACAAGTGGATGAGGCAACACAAGTGGATGAGGCAACACAAGTGGATGAGGCAACACAAGTGGATGAGGCAACACAAGTGGATGAGGCAACACAAGTGGATGAGGCAACACAAGTGGATGAGGCAACACAAGTGGATGAGGCAACACAAGTGGATGAGGCTGCCGAAGTGGATGAGGCGACCGAGGTGACAGAGGCAAATGAAACGGCATAGAAACGGAAAAGTTGGCGACTGAGGAGGCTGGAATGGAAACAGACCTTGTAAAGCGCCCACGCTGGCTGGTGGTAGAGGTAGCGGAAGTAACCGAAATGGTGGAGCCGATGCTTGAGGCGTAGAATGAAGCTGCCTGTTGTGGCAGAGGATTTACAGATGAGAGAGGCTGTCGTGGATGAGCAGACAGAGACGCTGTAAGTAGAGAGGAAAACAGAGTGGACGAAGATGACAAAGGAGAAAGAGGTGTCCTAGAAGAAATAAATAAACCACTTCGAATTGGCCCTCAGGTGTGGGAAAATGATAGGCAGTAGTAGAGATGGGAGAAAATGGTGATAATGCAGAGAAGAGCGAACGTCGATGGTAGATATAAAATAGCGGGCGATGTTGGTAGTGGTGACTCGGCATGTAGTTGTCAATTTTTTTCCGAAATTTTGCGCTCATGCATTTTAACAGAAATATACATTCAGTATTCAAATTTTGAGATGAGCTACAGAAAAGTATTACCTTTCTCCCACGGTTATTTCAAAAGGGATGTTAATTGATGAAGCCGTCTCGACATTTTAACTAACTCAGGAAAAACATTGCGATGCATTTATTAGTAGTTGTTACATTATTTTTCTGCCATAAAAACTGTTGAACAGAATTTTCCGAAAAAATTGTTATTACACATTATTGATAGATTTGGATTAAACTTCAACTCTCTAAGGAGCCTGTCTGTCAAACTCAAACATTCTTTTTTTAATATTCTACATATTCTTGCTTTTAGTATTCTGTATTAATATAACTTCTGTACGCCTTTCTCTTGAGAATCTTCGTCTACTCTGTAACATTATACTTTAAAATCACTGTCAAGCTATTAGTCTTGATGTTTTGCCGAAAAAATTGAGGAATCATCTTACTTGACATGCGGTATTCAAATTTAATGGCCCCTTCTTTCACAAAGTGATCGCTTTTCTGTAATTTGTATATCATTCTGCGCAATATGAGAGAAAGCTAAAAGGGAGAGAGCAGAAGAATAAAAATAAGGGGAGAAGAGAGAGGTAGAAACAGTGAGAGATTCAGAGAATGTATGCACAGTTGTTTTTTAAAGGTAATAAATTGCCGGGGCGATGATGATAGAACACTCATTGCAGCATAGAAGAATAAGAAATCATTTATTAACTTTTGAGAATAACTCTATTTTGAAAAAAAAAGTAGTTTAAAGTACTATAAAATTTATAAGCTCAAAAATTCATAAACCTTTTACAGTCTAGACTTTTATTTGCTAATTTAAATTTTCTATTATAAGGTAACTATTTAACTATTTTTTTTAAAACAATGGTATCATGATCTTTGTGGACATGCAACAAAATGTTTTGATAGTATTTAAGTTTTATATAGTATTTTTTAATATTTTTCTCAAGCAAATGGGGGCAGTAAGCCTCGTACATCTCCGTCTAAAATCGATGCAACCGAGAATACGAAGCAAAGAAAGCCACCTCGAGTCGAGCATCGTGGGTTGTGGCTTTCTCAGGGTTTCCTTTGTGGCCTCCACAGCTAATTCCTTTTGATTCTAATAATTTGCAACGTACTTACCCTACCGCCCCCATACTTTCCGTTTCTCCTCCCGTCCCCCTCCTTTTTCTAATTTCACCTTCCCGAACCGCAATCCGCGGAGTCCCTACGAGATGATCCCCTAGGCATTCCCCACCCTCTCCCCGCCACGTCCCCGACGTGCTCACCGCCCCACCCTCTCCCTCAACCCCGCCCAGAGCCACTCTCCCCTCCCCCGCCCCTTTGCCTCTTCGTAATTAAATCTGCCGCGAAAGAAACTGTGTCGCTACATTAATAACCTCCCTTGTTAACAGTCAGGAAATTGGCTTCGGATTTTTCTTCTATGCCTCCCGTTGCAAGGGCGGCCTTAAAACCGTATTACGAGGAACCAAAGCTTAACTCAGTGCCTCTTTTTTTCTTCTTCATTATTTTTTCTTTTTTTTGTGTTGTGTTTTGTCTTCCGCGCGCCGGCATTGCCGGCAGAAGAGCTAATTTTCTCGGGAACAGGGTATTGTGTCTGGGGGTTTTCCAGACATGATTTAATCCATGAGAAAACGAGTTTCATGATTCACTGCAGTCGTGTGGATTACAACTACGTGGCTCATAATGGAATCTGTGTGCTGTGCGTTATCCGAGAGCTTGTTGTGTTGAGTTTACTTAGAGTAACAAAGTTGCGGTCTGCGACAGTTTCTGGAAAGTAACTGCCAGGGGATGACAAGATGTTGGACGAACTTGGATTCTTAATAGTTTTTTTTAAAATAATTACATTTCTTAACGAAATTATGAAATGAAGTCTCTCCTTCACGGAGTGACATTATTTTTCTTACAATTAAGAAAGAAAATTAAGCTGTGCAAGATATATGAATGATTAATAACCGAAAAAATATGCTGACAATTAAGGAAAGTTTTCATGATGTTATTCGGTCTTAAATATGTAGGTATAGTTTTATATATCTGAAACAACTAAATTTTATAATTTTTGTAGTGACATTCACGAGCGATCGAACAAGATACTATCTTCAGATGAAGTACAATTGAACTTCTGATAATTATGTTTTTTGTATACTGAACTGAATAAGAAAACAACACATTAGTTGGCTATAGTGTACCTCAGTAGTAATGTATAAACACGCGTTGCCGAAAATATGTTTTGTAGTAAATTGTGTCTTGACCTACACCAAAGCTTATTAGCTCTATTTGGTGCGAATGCTGGGAGTTTGTGTTACGTCACGGTAATGTGGATAATCTTGGAAGACCACAGCTACCCCAACTGTATGTCAATGTGGGTGTCCTTAATCTCCAAATTCAACTCTTGATTCCAATTATTAACAATAATGAGTAAATAAATATTGCTCAAAAACTTTAATAAAAAAAATAATAATGTAGTTAAATCGGAATGTCTGAACGCATGGACTTGTAATTGAATAAACTAGTTATATGAGACAAAACAATAATTAGAAAAGTCGTGGGTGAAAGATGCAGAAAAATGGAAAGAAAGAAGTAACAAAGAAATTAAACTTCACAAAATATGCAAGCGCAATTTATGGAGTTTGGTAGTAAATATAATTATTTAAATTTTATTGATCTTAGTGATGTGACGGACGTAAGTCGGTTCCTTCACGAAGGCTGATTTGCTTTTGCAAATAGTTTTTATTAAATTGGAGCAAATATTGTATCAATACTTGCCAAAAAAAGATCGTTTCTATCTGTATTAAAAATTCTACTTGGCATATGCACAGAATACATTGCTCGGCACAGTGCGTCACACACAGTTTTAACTGTTTTTGAAGTTGAATAAATAAAGAAATAGATACTATTTTTAATTAACTTCCTGTGGAGAAATACTTTTCGTTATTTATATTAATCAACTATTCAATACACAAAGATGTAGGATCTATTGCGCTTGTATGGTACAGTAAAGCAAACTTTTCTTCTTATCTTCTATATCGCGTGTAGCAAACACATGAATAAAATACTGGACATGTGCCTTTCGATGATAAAGATGCGTTCGAAGTAAAAACATAATTTAAGACCTACCACAACACAAAATATCGAAAGTTTGTATCAAATTAGCCTAACATGATGGGGCTAATATGATTCATTGATAGGGCCAAAGTGATACACTAGAATTCATGGAGCTCGATAGCTATAAACGGTGATTGAGAAGCGACTATAGTGGGGCACGAGCGGGCTATAGTGAGACACCTTAGGATCTAGTGCCTTAATATTTTTTTAAAATCTTTTTGAGTTCCTGCTGTAAGAGCATTAATAATAGATTATACATCCTATTATTTGCTATTTTTTGTTAATTTTGGATATCTCTAAGCGACAACTCTTAAGCAACATTAGATCCAATGTTTTGCTGTAACAAATTAACCCCGACTGACCTTATAATATTTATAGTTTGTGATCTACGGCGTCCGCCGAAGACGCAGTTCCCCTCTTCATGAGCCTTCTCACCGCGCGGGTCAGTGTGCGAAGGGCCAATCGCCGGCCTGGAGGGGGCGGTGGGAGTCGGGGTGCGATCCGAAACGTTAGTCAGCCGGCACGCCCGTGCGGCGGCGGGCAGCTGCCCCTCCGCAGGGGCACGGCCGCGGGGGCGGAGGGGCCGGCGGTCACGCGTGCGCCATTCCTCGCGCGCCGGGCGGTCAGGGGGGTCGCGCCTTCCCCCCCCCTCCCCCCGCCCGACGCGAATCACTGTCCGAGAGCGCGGACACGCGGAATCTGCCACGCCCCCTCCACGGACTCTCCTCCGGTTAGCCGGGAGTAGTTCTACGGAAATACGATCTACGTGAATAATGTATAATATTTCAGGTATAACGATACTTGGTCTACTCTAAAAGGTCTACATAATAAATATCTACACATCGCGCTAGTCTACATGAAAGAATGTCTATTGCAAGGATGTCTACATGCAGAAGTGTCTATTGCGTAAATGTCTGGGCAAAGATGTTTACATGCAAAAATGAATATGGCAAATACGTCTACATATAAAAAGGATCTACGTATGAAAGTTTGCTAGATTTGATATTAAATGTATTAATAAATGCATGTCGAAACTCGAAAAAATATATTTATAAAATATATGCAGGACGTGAATAGAACACTTTCCATAAAATCAGTCACCGTCTAAATTTGGCCTAGGAAGTTGCATTGCAAATATCTCTCTGGGAACATTTCGAATAAAAGGTTCTTCCATCTCTGCCTTTTCATCTGACATGTAAAACGAAATTATTATATTTTAATGTATCTTTGACTTTGTTGGATTTCACAGTGAAAGTGACAATGATTTTTGTTATAGTGCCTGTTGTAAGTGAAACAAAAATAGATCTCCTAATTTTATTGCTGAGGCAAATCATTTATTTTTGAAAATACAGTTACGATAATGTTCACATCTACATATTGTTACATAATTTCAATGTATTATTACATTAAATATAACATTTTAACAGAATACTCGTTAGACATTTCTGTTAGGCTTTTAGTTAGTAGACATTTAGCTGATAGGCTTTGCAGTTAGTAAATATTTTTCTTGGTAGATATATTAGGTGTAGACATTTTTGTTGTTAGGCATTTTAGTAGTGGATGTTTAATCATTAGACTTATTTCTGAAGACCACATTTTAATTAGACATTTTTCCTGTAGATCTGCTGATCTTGAAGCGCTCCTCCTCAGCTACGCCCCGCAGCATACCACGTTAAAGTAATATTCTCTTCGTTACTAATAGAACAAGTACTTTCAGTTTTTTGTGTGTATTTGGCATTTTGGGTCACCTGTCCGACTTTTCCGGCTATCTTACTGTGTCCCTCGTGCCTGAGCCAAGTTAAACTCCCAGGCGTGGGGGATAAGAGAGATATATGGCGAACATGACGTATTTTCTTCACCGTAACTAGCAAACTCCGCCTGAGCGTTTCTTCGCCTCGCAGCTACAGAAACACAGACGGTTTTACAGGAAAGCTACAACCACGGGAAGCTAGTACGCTGTCCATGAGCAATCCTAGAGACTTAAATACGTTTTAAGTTGCACAAATTTCAATATTGAATTGTTTTTTATGATGATGATCGAACTGAATTCAACATCCAACGAATTTAAAATATGTTTTGATATAACAAATTATTTGGCTGCCATTTGATTCAGAAGGCGATCTATTGCAGTTGTTGGTAAATAAAGGCATTATTGTGGACTTCCGGAAGAGGTGCATGTAAGAAGAATATTCATTTCCTACATTTATTAAAACGTAACGAACCAAAGTGGAAAATGTGGTAGCACTAGTGGTATTCGAACTATTGGCCTCTCAGACAGGTATTATGTTAGTATATTCTCGGTTCAGGCTAACCTATAATTATTTTGACAGGTTCTAATAGTTGGGCCTCGCATTAAGCAGCATCATTCCACGATACGTATTATTCCGTCAGTCAGATGAGCTTTATGATCTGTCCGCCAGATGTTAATCCTTCAGAGGTATAAGTTCAGTGCGTACTGTTAGAGGTAATTACTACGAGACTTTGAAATGTGACTGAGATATTAATATTGTTTTATTACGAGATCAGATAATCTACTACAATTATTTACAAAAGACGGATTCGGGTAGGATAGATGTAGTACACATACGTATAGTGGTGTATATTAAATACGTAATATTCAAAATGAATTATTTGTGTATTAAAATACTCCCACAACATTGCAAAATATAAATACTAGTACAGGTAAAACATATTTTTGAAGACCCTGGTTTTACACGGTCGCTTCCCTGCCTTTAGATCTGAAAATTATCCTTCTATCGCAAATTCATATTCCTTTTCATCTCAATATTCAATTCAGCTCACATCAATACAATTCTGCAATGTTTAGTTTACCTCGACGAGCGTGAAATTGATTCCGCAATGAACTATTGATGATTTTCCAACAGTGCTCCAAAATTGGCACACTCTTGCCATGGGTCTTGGCAAAACCCTCCGGTCAGGGTTCTCTTGAACAATTAGCAAGCAATGAACTATTGAGTAGTTCCCCTAACGGTAATTAAAAATAATATTTACTTATTAATCATATATTCTTTATAGTCATAATAATTAAGAATTAGAAGTTTTTGTCTCAGAATTCCCTCATACATTGAGGCTCAAAAATGTAATAAGTAATCTTTGCTGTCTTGCCTCAAATTCAAAACTAGTATATATATTTTTTCCTTCTACGTATATCAACTTTTCAAATACTATATTTTAATTATTTAACGATAATGTATCTGATTAACATGTATGCTTGCATACCATAACTTTTCTTCAACTTTTTTTACATTTCAGCACATTCACCAATAATTAGTTATCCTTACAAAATAAATGGACGGTTCCTTAAAAGTTTATTACGTCTTCAGTAGTTTTCTGCTTGTTCAGTTTCCTGTTTCTATCATTTATATAATTACTTGTATGTGATTGGTAACATTCTAAGAATTATAAAATATTTCACTTTTCAACATTTTAATTGTGTTGTGTTCTCGTAACTAGTGCAATTATCCCTCACTGCTGAGGCCACCGTCTTCTTGCTTGTGCCTTTAGCCACGCTTCCCGAGGTAAGCGACGCCATGATGTATTTTTTCTAAGTGGTCGAGCTATAGGTCAAATTCAGATGATGTCTCAAGGAGAATTCTGGCAGCCGGCTGCTCTGTTCGGTAGTTTTGCATAGTTTCTCCAATTAACACCAGACGAATGTCGGTGCAGTACAGAAACAAACGGCTACGGACTTTTCCTTCCTCTTCCTTGTCCTATCCTCGGTCCTTACTTAGACACACTTACACTTACATTCACTACACTACCTCACATGCCGGGAGATCAGTTGGGAGCTTAGAGCCTATCCTGTGTGGGGCAGTGCCCCGCTGGTGAGAGATATCTGGTTGAGAAAAGCCCTGCAACCCGACATGTAGATCGACACCACACCACCCGTTGTGGGATGATTACAAACACCTCCCGAAGGAAAAGAATTCACTTCAGTTTCAGGACTAATGTCCTTAGCAGTTTTCGTCAGGAAACAAGAAACAATCGATCGATCAATCAATCAATCAATATTCCCCGTTCCACTCCTTTCCATCCCTCTTCAACGAGCCCCGCCTTGCTCCACGCCGATCCTACTCCGCCCCGCATCGCATTGCCCTGCTCTTCCCCGTTGCTCTCCACTCCGCTCCTTTCCATCTCGCTCCAAAGCGCTGCGCCCCACCCCGCCCTGCCCTACGACGATCTTTCCCCGCCCTGCATCGCATTGCCCCGCTCCTTCCCGCTCCGCTCCTTTCCATCTCGCTCCAAAGCGCTGCGCCCCACCCCGTTCTGCCCCACGCCGATCTTTCCCCCGTCGCCCGCCCACTTCCTCTCCGCTCACCGCGCACCGCGCTCGCGCAATTTGTTTTGATTAAGTGGCGCGCGAGCGAGCGAGAGAGCGCGCGCGTGCGCGCGGCGAATAATGAAGCGGGGCGCTAATAAGGGACACGCACTAATTACGCGCGTCGCTTCCCGCGCGCGCCCGCACGCCCGCGGGGCGACGCGACGCGGAGCCCCGAGCGACGGCCCCCGCCCCCCCCCCCGTCCTTCCTCCCGTGTCACTCGCCAAACGCCCGCCGCCGGCGCGGTCCCTCATGTGATATACGGTGTCTGGAACAAAAGAGGCGTTTGGTGCTGTAGGCTAAGGCGTCCCCGATGCACTACTCCGGAGTATTGGCGTGCCGGCAGGACTCTTAACGTTCTCTTACCTCTTCATTAGGGATCGGAAATTGTTTGGTTGTAATGATACATCGATATTGTACTTTATTGAGAGACGAACACCAGTAAGTGGTATACAAGACATAAAATTATTGTCCTTCGCGTAGATTTAATAGGTCAAATGGGAAAAGGAAGTTAAGTGAGTCGTAAACCTGAAAGGTCTTCTCGTAATATATTGCGAGATACGAATCTCACATTCCAGTCTCGGATTGACATTGTTTGTGAACAGAGACAATCACGTAATATGAAATTAATGAGAAAAGGAAATTAATGGTTTCAGTTCAGGTTTCTGTTCTAAACGTGGAATAGATATATTGAACCAGTGTTAATAAAAAAAAGCTTCGATTTTTTTTGGTATATTGCATTGTACTGAAATTTTTGATCCCTTTCTGAATATAGTATACCAACTCTTCCTGATCCTTGCTTTTTGTAACATTATTTAACATCCTTTTTGCGGAATAAATAATTTAAGGTAATAAAAATATAGAGTATTCGTTTATTATTTTATCTGGAAAGTACGAGTTAATTCACAGCTACTTTATTAAAGTGCCTTAGCGAAAGTTTATAGTTGTATTGTATGTTGTATTAATCTATCATTATTATTTGAGCTATAATAGAAATATTTGAGACGCAAAGAGATTCCATAAAATTTATTATTTGTAGTCCAATAATTCGCATTTCCCTCATATCTAACTAGATTATTCATGAGTAGCAATGAGCTTTGAAGGAAGTTCAGAGAACACCAATGGAGCCACAGGCTCCCCTTCTGTATTTGCCTTGAAGTAATTAGGCTGCCTGTGTGGCTGTGGATACAGATTTCCGTGTTTGCTGCTTGAATGTATTTCAAAAGTTGCCATTGTGTCGCGTTTTAATTATATTAAAATGTGATTTTGAGAGATTGTACTAAACATTTAAGATGTTTATGGCAATATCTAGCATGATTTCGTGATTTTTGAGAGTCATTATTTCTAGAAATATCTACTACTATTTTGGAACAATTTTTTCTCGAGATGAGGTTCAGTTTCCAACGATGATAAGATTAGTTTCTCAGAATAAGAAAGAATCCGTATTTGCTAAAGTACCATCTTTTTTAAAAGGAATATAGTCATGAGTTAGGTTATTTTTAATTTTTTTTTTTAATTTCATTCATTAGGGATCGGAAATTTTGAAATGAAATTTTCGGAATGAAAATATTTTCATCTGGCAACGTTTTTCCTTTCTCCTTTTGCAACCTTATTAATGACATGTTTCTTCTCCTATTAAATTTCTGCCTTCTAAGGCCCATATTATTCCCCGTTTGCAGCAGGTTGATGGTCTGCTTTCTCGTTTTATTTAATGCGTTCCGCTTTGGCAATTATTTGATCAATCCTTGTGTAGAATAAGTTATGTCCTTTGCAGATTTCGAACAACTATTTTAAATAAGAAATTTCATGAATGCATTTAAATCAACTGCAAAGTAGTTTTGTCATTCTTATTAACTAAAAACCCTTCTTTTTGTTGTTTTTTTTCAACTGTTTTCTAATCACACTTGCAATATGTCGTGGTCTGACTCTTCAAGGCGTATGCATATTTTATAACCCATTTATGTCTAAAAATTGCCAATTTTGAGATTTATTAACACTGGCTACATATAGGATCAAACCTCATCATGTTCTTCTAACAGTTGCTTTAATTTCCGTTGTTCTGCACCTTTCTTCATGTTCCCCTGTCCCCTGACGTCTATTGTCTCGCCTCTTCGTTTCTCTCAATCTGTGTCCGCCTCACCGCATTAAAGATCTCTGTCCCAACTGTCCCAACCCCTGTTACTATTCCTGTCTCTGTCCCAAACCCTGCCCCTAAGGCACTCCATCTCTCCTGTGGACCCCCGTCTCTCTTTGCCCCACCTGTTCCTGTCCTGTCCGCCCCCGTCCCACCTCTCCGAAACGTTTCATCCTTGCTTCTTCCCCCTTTTCATTCTCATTCAACTCATTCTCCGAGCCCCTTTCTCTCTGTCCCATCTTCTCTGTCCGTCTACCCCTGTCCTACCTCTCCTTGCCCCTCTCCTTGCGTTATCTGTTCCTGTTCCATTCTTCCCCGTCCCGCCACACCCTGTCCCACCTCTCTCTTCCCCGTCTCTCCGCGTTCCACCGTTCTCCTTACCGTCTCTCGTTTTGTCGCTCTTTTGTCTCTTCCGCCTGCTCCACGCCGCCCCTGGCGTCCTGCCCGGACGCACCCTGCCGCTGCGTGCCTT
This sequence comes from Gryllus longicercus, assembly GCA_038098605.1. NCBI lineage: Eukaryota > Metazoa > Arthropoda > Insecta > Orthoptera > Gryllidae > Gryllus > Gryllus longicercus. The sequence goes on from JAZDUA010000003.1 coordinate 3,306,396, forward strand.
GCCTCGCCGTTCTCCGCGTCGCCAGCCCCCTTTCTACTTCTGCTCCACCCTCCCTTCCCTCGGTCTCGGCTCTTACCCTCCCGCTCCCCGCATCGCTTTCTCTCCGTCGCCCCGCACCGCTGGCGCCACCCCTCGGCCTAAGCCGAAATTATACTGCGGAGCCCGTCTGCTTTGCTAAATAATGTATCATAACACCTTGCGCGGTGTAGGGTCTTTGTTTGCACGTGAATGCAATGGACGAGGCCTTTATGCCGGAGAATGGCGAATACTTCGCTGCCCCCTGTCGCCGCCAGGAGCGCCCTGGGAGGTAGCGGTCGCGTCGCCCTCGGTCGCCCAGAATATTCGCCAGTGCGAGCGCCCTCAACACCCGCCGAGACACGGCACTCGGCATGCACGCCGCGCTGGCTGCCGCGCCGTTTAGGAGACAGACACGCACTAAGATTAATATTTAATTACGATCATCAAACTATGCCTACTTTCGAGGACAAAGTATTTAATATTCATGCTTCAAAACTACGGATCTGCGAGTGTGATATACTTATTTAGCAGCCTCGTATACTTTCTGACTTCACCGACGTAAACTGTCACTTCAAGTGGTTATCCTGAAACTTCTCGTTAACACATGAAATATTTATTTAGGAGAAGACATGTTACAAAATTAGTATCCAATTACAGTATTAAACTACACATATTTCCGAGATCAAATAGATAGTATTTATTCTTGAAAATTGCCTTGTATCCAAACGCCCCATACTACTAACAAGTTGTTCAACATCATTTCTAATTTATGGCAATAAACAGTCGTAGTTTTTACGGGTTTACGCACGCGCACGCAAATATATATTCTAGGGCTTTAAATTCATCATATTTTCACTCAATGTAATGAAATTCATGCTTGAAAAACTCTATATGTTCCACTTAATAGTTCTGTAAGAATATTCAATGTTATAAATAATAAATAATATTTAATAAATATTTTCTTTTTGATATGTCAAATATTTTCATATGACTGTAATAACAGGCTTCAAGCGAAGAATTATTTTGGAGGAAGACATATTTTACGATTAATATTTGATTGCATTGAACACGTTACTGAAGTAGAATTGTTTCCCGGAGAATTTACTGACAAGACTATCGAAATCTTTCAATTAAGCCGCTCTTTGACAGTAACTCCTAACCTGTGGCAGAGAACCTGTAGCAAAACTTCCCAGAGAACCTTTTTAGCCAGGCATATTCCAAGATTAAATATTTTGTAACGCCATTAAATTATATGACTCACAAAATTCTGTATTAGCCTAAGTTTTAAATATTTATTTGTCATCTTACAATGACCTCTTTTATTCTCAATTGTAGCTAATCGCTGAATCCAGCATTTGTATTTATTTATACTTTAATACAGTTATTTTATACTTTTGTATGCTTTTTCATTTTTATTCCACTCTTTCCTCTTTATCTGTGCCTGCTAACCCTGCTAAGTATTTCTCCTTAATTTGTATTAATGCAATTTACAAATAACGATATATATGAAATTTACACGAGAATGAAAAGTTCAGATATTTTAAGATCAATGAGTTGATAAGTTCTATTAAATTATTAGCAAACCTTAATTAGAGATGTCCATCTCTAATTGCAGAATCAATTAATTATTGTGCAGAAGATGTGCCTGTAATTGCCAGAGGGAAGTACGTAATCAAAGAAAATTCCCTGTCGTAATTCCTTTGTCTCTTTCACAAGACATTCCCATCCATACTATTTTCACAGCTTTCACGTCTAATACAGTTTGTTCTTCTTTCCAGGTGAGACACGGTTTCCCTCTTCGGAAAGAAAAATTTGAAGCGGTTCTTGGTAAGCTTTTGAATGGATATGCGCGTGTGTTACAAGAATTGAAGTTCAATAATCACTTGCAGTGCGTGCCAATAATCCGATTAATGGCCCAGCTAATAAAATATTAATTGCAAGCATTCTACTATAAAAAGTATAAACAATATTGAAAAATTCCTAGTAATATGTTAAATGGTGTTTTAAAATACACTTTTGTAAAGTATGTGTGGGGTTTAAATAATTGTGTGGCGAAATTAGAGTACCAGTGATGTAAGAATCTTTCTAATAATATAAAGTTCCTTGGAATGAAGTATTACATGTTACTCTAATAGTGGTCAAAATACCGCCCGTCAAAATGTTCTTTTGGCAAGCTTCCTCTATGAGGTTACTTTTCTAAAATGAAGGACATTCTGTGGTATAGTGGTCTGTTTTCTAAAATCATATATTACACACAGCTCTAGATCTTTGCAACAACACCATTTCTTCACTTGTTTCCTTCAAATACGCACACAAACTCACGCATGAGCACTCACATTCAAACTCACACGTGCCTTACTCACATCTTCCAACACGAACCCTTTTCGGACACACCTTTTAATTTCACGCTAATCCAACGCTGCCATCAGCTCTGTCCGCTCAACTCACTCTCATGCTCGCCTCGCGCCTCACTCTCCCCCACTCACCCTCCGAGCTACCGGCTACGCCCGCGCCCCCGCCCCCGCCACCACCACCGCCGCCGCCACCGCCTCCAGAGCATCCATCACGAGGCGATTTGCATCCCGGGGCGCCGTATCAGCGCCGGGGCGCGGGCTGTCGGCGCCCGCCCTGCCCGCTCTGCCCACCCCACCCCACCCCACCCCGCCGCGCCGCGCCGTGCCGTCCGGACGCGCGCGTGCGATGCCGTATCAATAAACATGGCCGCTCGCGCCAACGCGCGCGCTGACACAGAGGTGGAGTTGGCGGGTGACGGGGCGCAGGAGGAAGAGAAGGGTATCTAATGCAAGAAGGGATGGGAAGAAATGGTAGTGGCGGGAGCGGGGGAAAATGTGGTCTTATCGATGAAGGTCGAGGAGAATGAGGGGGTATCTAGCGCAAAAACAATGACAGACGTGGTGATGAAGGAGGATAAGGTCAAGAAGGAGGAGGAAAAGGGAGAATCAGGTGCAAAAAGGGTGGCGCTTGCGACGGTGATAGAGTGATGATAGAGTGAAGGAACTGGTAGTAACGAGGCCATTACAGGTGGACGAAGCTCAGAAATTTGTAGAGTAGATGAATGATAGCCTTTCCTATGTGCTGGAATAATACACAATAGAGATGCACTACAGAGTGGAGATGAAGGCTGATGTGGAAGTGATAGTGACAACGGATGCGGCAATGGAGAAGGGGGAGAAGGAAGAGGAAGAGAAGCAAGAAAGAAGAAAACCAATTGCAAAAAGGGGTGGTGCCTGAAGGAGATGACACAGAGGCAGGAAGAGGTAAATCATGCAACAAAGCGGGTTCACGGTGGAGTGCCAGTGTCTGTGATGGAGGTGGAGTGAAGGTAGTAATTGCGACGACGAGAAAGGGGTGGGAGGCCAAAAATGAAGGGCAAAACCGATAAAGTACTAAAAGTTGTTAGAGATGGCAGTGGAGACCGTGGCGGAGAAGAAATGGGTCGAGGCGGTAAAACAGGTGTCCTTGTTGGCGCGGAAAAGAAGTGCGAGGCGGAGGAGGCAATGTCGCTGATGAAAGTGATGAGCAAACGCTGATAGAATAGCAGCGGAACGTGACGTACAATAGGTGATGTGCGAGTTATTGGCAAAACGAAAGGAGATAATATTACGTTGAGATTCAGATTTAGATAATATGTTGGTAACGGCCACAGAGAAAGAAGGAAAAGAAAATGCAAGGCGACGCGGCGATTGAACGAGAAGACACAAACATCAGGAATAGAGAGGAAGAAAAGGACAATATAGTGAGCTGAAATGTGGTGACGAATAAAGAAGTGGTTGTGATGACAAAGCGAACAGGTCAATTTGACAGAACAATAGCTAAAGTACCTGGGCAGAGGTATGGGGAAAAGTGATAAAGGGATACACTGAAATTGGTTTTGAGGATGCGGTAAGGATAAAAATTCAGGATGGTGGAAACTAGCATGAAGGCCACAAATTCGGGCATAGCATGAAGAGTAAGAGGATAACATTTGCAGAAGCAAGCAAGTTATCCACGGGAATGGGAATAAAGAGCTTATTGGTGTTCGAGGTTATACTTGAATTTGAAGGCGAAAATGGAGGCGAAAGCATGTGTGGATGAAACTTGAAGACAGAAGAGAAAGCGGAGGCGGAAGCTGAGGCGAGAGCGGAGGCGGAGGTGGGTGCGGGAAGGGAATGTAGGTGAGAGAAAAGGCAACGGTGACGTTCGCGGAGGCGAGAGCGGAGCTTGGAAGAAATACGGATGTGTGGGCGGGAGCGGGAGTGGGTGGGGGAGCAGAGGCGGCAGCAGGGACGTTAAAATGGGTGGGAGCGGAGGCCAGAGGGGTGATGGGAACGTAGGGGAAGGGAGCGGAGGCGGTAGTAGTGATGTTTGCGGTGGCGAGAGCGGAGGCAGGAACGGAGGCGGTAGCGCTAACGTTAGCGGAGGCCGGTGCGGAGATATGAACGAAGGTTGAACGGGAACGGAGGCGGGTGCGGAGGCAAGGGGAGATGATGAGATAATCTGGGACGGGCACAAGCGAGGGGGAGGTGTCCGTGAGCGAGCTGCGGGGCGGGGCGGGGTGGGGTGGGGCGGGGTTGGGCGAGGCTGGAACGGACAGGCGGGGGAGGCGACCCCTCGTTAGCGTACCTGGAGGGCGCTTCGTGGCGCATTTTTCTCAATTAGTACGCGTTGCTACGCTGCTGCTGCTGCCAATGCCCTCACCGTCGCCGCCATCATAGCTGGCGCTATAACCTCCTTGCCGCTCACCTGGCCGGCATAGCTACTTCTACTGTTAGTACCCAATCCACTAACCTTTAATCGTCTCTTTCTGGAAATATTTCGTTTTTGAAGGAAGGTTACAAAAATACTCCAAAGAAAAATGGACAAACCTAACATGAATTGCGCACTGTATTTCATGTGAGCGGAGAATAAGTATCTTGTCAAATTGCATTCGAATGAATTAAAATCTGCTTTAATTACTTTTCGCTAACGAAGAAATATATTGAATTGTATTGAAAATATATTGTTAGGAAAATATAAGTTATAGTCAGAAACGTAACATAATCACGTTATTTATTTTTACTCGAATAAAATACCGTATACAAAAAAGTTAGGTTGCGTGGAATATAAAAGAATATAAAGTCATTTTATGATAACATATAAAGAATTAGAAACATGGGTACTATTACGTGTTACCAACTGCACATGCGCTCGAGCGGTGCAAGTGCGGAAGCGGGTGAATTGACGAAGTGGGACGATGTGGGAGAGCGGGCAGCTGAGCGCAGGGTGGGTGCGCAGACGGGGAGGAATATTGCGATGGGGCGCGTGACGGCGACGGGGCGGGAAGGGACGGGGCGCGGGAAGCTCTGGAGAGGGATGGGAAGATGGGAGCGAGAGCGCTGACGCAGCGTGGCGTGAGGGAGAGTGGGGGAGCCTGGGGTGGGAGCGACAACGAGGGGGACGTAGAGACAGAGCGGAGTGGAATGTGGTGGTGCGGGAGAGGAACCGGGAGCCTCCGAAGCGGGGCGGGAAGACGGGCAGAGGCGAGAGCGGGAACGCAGGAGGAATCGGAGGCGAGAGGCGGGATAGGGGGCGGGGCGGGGCGTAAAGAAGCGGGAACCGCGAGGGGGAGGGGGAGCATCGGTAGTGAGCGCTCGAACGACAGGGGCATCGGAAATAGGCGGTAGATCTGTGCGGCGCACGAGAGGCCCCGGCCGCCAGCCGCCGTCGTCGCCACTTCTCATAATAAAGTGAATATGCCGTTGCTAGGTTACAGAGCGCCATAAATTAAAGGGCGATACGATCGCGGTCTTAAAGCAGAAAGGTCACTGAAGGTCGAAAGTCACAACAGAGTGATTACGCGTATCAGCGCGGGGCGCTTGTGACGGCTGCGACGACGGCTGGGCGAGGGCAAGACGCGGGGGCGGAGAGGGTAAAATGTGGTCTACATTCGGTCAGGGCACGCTCCAGTTTTGCCCGCACGGATTCGCGCGTGTGGTGCCTAGCTGGGCACCGAAGAGACGCAACGAGATTCACACAATGAAAAAGGATTTTCCTTCCGAAGCATTATACACAAGAGGATTGTTTATATCAATTACAATAATAATAATAATAATAATAATTATTATTATTATTATTATTATTATTATTACTGTTGTTATTATTGTTATTATTATTACTGTTGTAATTATTGTTATTATTATTACTGTTGTTATTGTTATTATTATAGCTAATTTAATCCACTATGGTCAAAGGCCTCCTGAAGATCCATGGATAGCTGCACTGCGTGAATCAGATCAGCCACTTTGGATGCTAGCCACTAATGATAATCCATATCTGATATTGTCAGGTGAACGGGTATGCGAATGAACGTTAGATAGGTCCAGCGCTCACAAAGCGATCTCTAAGCCTATGATATGTTTCTAGAGCGGAGAAGCAGGTGCAAAGAGAATTTTATGAGAAAGCTGTGGATTGGGCACTGCCAGCACGTGGGTATTTCAAGAAGGCACTTATTTAATAATTCAAACATAGCAATTTACGTTCGACGTACCCCGGCTTATCCTCGCGAGCGTAAGCATGCTGAAGCCCACATGTGCTCTCTTTGGCAGTCGTGTGTTGCAGTCGGCGATTAGATGAGTGATGCAATGAGTGCCTTCCTCATTTCTGAGCGTAGATGAAGGAATAGGGGCATGCACCTAGCAGCCTCCTTCCCGGAGAAGGTTATCACTGTGGTAATTTGTCATTGCTTTCCACTATGTGAAAGATGGTAGGTTGGACTTAAATGGAGAATGATGATGATGGGAGAAAAATTATTATGGATGAGTGTTCATAAGGGATACGTGAATAGTGTGGGGAGCCAATAATCTACAAGCGTGCGGCGAAGGGTGTTCTGGGTTTGAGGTTTGGCGTCTCCCATCCGAGTCTGTGTTACGACCGCGGAAGAGAAATCACGACGACTTGATTTTCATGCTGCCTTTTGACGAACGATGTTGGAACGCGCGCGTGCGTGCAGCGGCTTCTGGGGCGGCAAAATCACTCTATGCATGCGTGCGTTCGCTAAAACTTCGTTAAAAGGAAGCGTGTAAGTCGGGTCGACGGGAGTGACAGAGATCTGACGCAGCTGCGGCACTGGCTGGTACGTGGGAGGTGGGGGCGGCGAGGGCGGCGGGTCAGGCGTAAGAGATGGGAGTAACGGGGTCAATCCGTTCCAAACATTCTAATTTTGCTCCCTCACTACCAACCACCCTAGTCCCCAGTGCGCCGATTGTGCCGCCAATCACGATGTTATTCTAGTTTTTATGTTTTAGGCTGTCTTTTATAAGATATCGGTGCTCTTCAGCAAGATTCATTCAAACGATTGCATTAGAATTGAATCTCACTAGTTGCGGAAACTTGCTAGGAATATATCATTTTACGAGAACGCATTTAGACTATACGCCAGTAAGATATGTTGACAATTAATCTGAGCAAGTTAGTTGTTTAACAAGGTAAGAAGAAGAGATAAATTTAATTCGCTCGTAAGTATTATTATTATATTTTGAGAAATGTATTTTCTATCAAAAACAAATTTCATTTTGATAAGTGAATTTTCCAAAATAAAACAAATTTCTTACCCTTCAAAGAAACGAGTTAAATTATTTAGATATATGGAAGAAATTTTATTCCATTTTCAGGGAGTTCAAATGTAATATTCAAATTATTTATTTTTGTTTCAATAATATACATGAAACTTACTTCCAGATTATGTAATAGCGGAAACAAAACTAAATTGGAATTGAAAATAAAACTGTAAAAATGTATAAAGAGTTACTTAGAAAAGTGATGTTTTAGGTTATACACATCATTCCACAATATATCTGCTTCATCTATCAAAATCAACCAATTTCATAATTCTTTAGTTTTAGTCATTCAGTAGGTGATACTCAGGTAAAGCAAGTCCTTAGAATCTTGCAATTCTTTTTTGTGACTTACGTTATAGACTTTTTGATGGGCGTGCGTTTTATTAAAAATTCGCATATTTATAAAGGTATTTTTCCAGGAATAAAAACGAAATACAAGTCCAAAGAGCCATATCGTGCAGTTATGTCTTCATCCTTCCCGAAAACGTATTCTTTCTCTGAAATTAAAAAAATCGCCAGAAAAGTTCACCTCCGTTCCGCACCACTGGTCGTCTCTCACCTCCAGCGGGAAATTTGGGCGAGAAAGGAAAACGTCTTGTGTTTGCGACTTTTTTCCGTCAAACAGTGCGAGAGGGCTCCGCCGGGTCCCCTTCCTTCGGCCAACCACGAAACCTCCGTTCACACCGCCACCCCTCCCTCGTCCCTGCGCAGTCCCACAGTTCCGCAGTTTAAACTACGCAAACTCCCTTCGAAGGAGGTCTCTTGAGGTGCTCATTCCTCTTGCCCACCCCTCTCCTGCCTTTCCCTTCCCCCACCCCTCCCCCGGAGTGGGGGTAAAGGATCCCCCCTGACGTTTCGCGAGTCCTCCCTCTTCGTGTAATTAAGAATGTCGCCGCTACCTTATTGAATTTCCTACTTTCATTTTAGAATGAAATTCGGGAAAAAATGAAATCAAGAATGACGGATTGTATCGTCGGGGCTGCTTTCACTGCTCCATCAATTTCAAGGCGGCGTGAAGCGCGATAAATAATTCGAAACGAGTTTTTAAAAAGCGATAAAAAGAAAGGCCGAGAATAATGAGATAAGTTTGTATCGCATTTGCATATTTCTATCCACCCCACAGGCCGGCTTCTCGTTGGCGAGTAAGAAGTTAAATGTATGAGATTTGAGATATGTGCCGGGATTACCAACTTCCTCCGACTGTTCTCGAAATCCTGCGGATGCATTAAGTTAATTAAAGATCCGTCGGAGCGCGGCGCGCGGCGGGAGGGCGGTGGCGGGGAGGCAGGTCGAAGGGGCCTTCGGAGCGGTTCGTCGCTCCTATGTCGTTTCTGCAATTCTCTGTGCAGTAACCAGCGTTCCTTAAACTAGGGGTGACGAATTTCCAAGCAGAACTTACGACTTTTGAGTTTTTAAAAATGGGGTCGTACACATCTTGAATTGTGTTAGGAATTTTTTTCGGTGGTAGAGTTAACACGCAAATTCTGATTAGGAGGTGTGGTAGAATGGCGAACTTTTACATGAAGGTACTTCCTTAAAGCACATCATCATCATCATGCGCTCTTCATTGAATTTAAAGTTCGCTAAATATTAATAACAACAATAACAATTGCAATTTTATTAATGTAAAAAGGCTGGGGCCATGAGGCCCTCTCTTCCACCTAACCACAAATTAATTGAGAATATTATTAAACGCACATGTGAACAGTATTAGCGTATCTCTTTAAAAACTGTGAGTTTGTTCAAACTTTTTTCTGTATTCATATGAAAGGGGATAAAATTATTCTCTCAGTCGTATTTTAATTTTTTCCTAGAATATTTCAAATATTCACCATAAAAACAAGCCCGAGGAGACATTTTATTGTAGAAATTGTGTTCGAAATTCTCATGTAATTTTTTCTTCTTTGTATCCCAAAGCGGGGATACTTTTGCCTATGCAATTAATACCTCCCTAATGTATTGTTTCAATGAGCAATAACTGTACTTACTGTATTCAGCTTTTGTTGTTTTATATATTACACAAAAATAAAAGGGAAATTCGTTAATGATCCGCAAGTAATATCTGAGATAAATTGAGACGTTCTTGTCTAAATAATATCTGGATGGAACCGACAACAATGGCAACGATATGTCACTGGTGCGTTACGAGTTAGTGATGTTTCTTCGGTATTAACAGTCGTATCACAATGCATTTTTCTTGGAATCGTGAAATGTCAAATATTATTATTGTTATTTTTATTTCCTCCCAAACACCGCAATTCAATGGATAGACAAGAGCTGCTATTGGACTCAGTGGCTTTCTTGTCATGGTTTCAGAGATTCTTTTTTCATTCCTGGAACACTTGTCTCTATTAACGCGAAAGCGAATCCACAAACAATGCTGTTTTTAACCGGGAAAACTATACGGTAATTCACGAAGCTGTATCGCGTGATGCATTGACTTGCAGGCTGCGGCTTTTATGGAAAATTGCTTTCCCTTTGACTGCCGACTATGGCTGTCGCAGAAGGAATTCTCGCCATCAGTTCAGCCATCTGGCGTGACCTCCCCCCCCCCCCCTGGTGGCTCTGCCTTCCGCTTCCGCCTCCGCCTCCGCCTCCGCCTCCGCCTCCGCATCGCGTCCCAGGGCCCGGCGTAGCTCACGCCGCCCTGCGGTCGCTTTCTCCGAATTGGCGCGGCGAATTTTAAATTGCGAATTGCCGCCGCGGAGACTTCTTCCCGTTTTGTCCCTGTACCGTGAGGATCGTTGGGAGCCGTGAAGGCTCCATTCGCAGAAGGGAGTCGGCGGCTGTCACCTGCGTTTTACGAACTCGGAAATGAGAAGCAGATGTGCGGAAATTGTTGCGGATTTTTGTGAAGTTTTGAAGCTGGCTGAAATGTCTCAACAAGAGCTTGTTGTTTTAAGAAAAACAATTTGGTTTATGAGTACATTTTTGCGTGACATGTGTGTGAATGGAGTGGAATGATGTTAAAATGAAAATGTGGTGGTCAAATTGAAAGACACTTGTTTTAAATCCATAAGTGTAAAAAATTACAATGTAATCGCTTATAAGAAGGATTCGCTTGTGAACAAAACTCGCTTTGCATGTAGAAAATTCATAATCCCTACAAAGCAGCGAAATATTTCGTTTAATTTGTTATTGACTCAAAATCTTGGAAAAAAATTGTATGAGAGTTTTAATTTGTCGGTTGAAGAAACTAAAACACATGGAAGCAATAACTTCAATAGTTTGCTTCGGTGTCACACGAAAATGCTGTATTCAGTGGAATAAATAGCGCAGTGTTACAGCAATTAAGCTCTATTTTATAGGTTACTGTTACTAAACAACTCCAATGGCAAAGAACATTCACTATACTTTGCCATTGAAAGTGTTTAGTTTACGAAAGGATGTCTTTGATGAAGTAATGATTGCAAATGCAACAGTTGACAGTGTAGGATATTTTCTGAAAGACATTATTATATGACTATTCCACTCGTGAAATTAAAACCAAGAGTGTTGAACTATACATACAAAATGCCCCAATCAGGGCGGTATGTCTCAAAAGTTTATCGCTTTTTCTATCCGATTTTTCTTATCTCTTCTACCTACTGTCCAATCATAAACTGTGACTTAGGAGGCGGTATACATCTATCGCTAGGTCAATTTCTAATAAACAGCGTATGTACTATAACATAACCTCTGATTTTAACATACGCTTTCAATATTTGGCGCATTTTGGAACTCATGGACATAATTTCACTCGTGGAATAGTCCTATAAATACCGCTCGTTCTTTGGAAATTCTCAGATAAATCCCCTCCTCGCTTCGCGAGACTGGAATTTATCGACAATTTCCAGAGCTCTCGTGGTACTACCTATCATAAACACTTAAGAGTAAAGTTCTAGAAAGTGGATATATAATATTTTTGTGGTGACTTCAGGAGGGTTTTATCTGTGCAAGTGAAGTCCAAGTCCCAGAGTCATGTATTTAAATCCCAAGATTTAATATTTCTATTTATATTTGATATAAAGAACACCATGTCAATGTACGGAAACGTTTGCAGTGATTTCATGAACTGGAAAATGAATCACTTACTCTAAAAATTATAGCGAAAATTTAATTTACATTACCAACAAATGTGCAAAGCATTGTTATAGTGCTGACATCATCTACAAAAAGATATACATACGAATAACTAGGTTTAATTCCTTTTCATTAAACCTCTTTTATGTAATTGTTTTAATAACAATTTAAAATGTTTTGTTGTTGAGTATTTTTTCTGAAATAGTCCACTAGTATTATATTACATTTCATTGTTCGTAACAAACCCTCGACAGAACAGAAGTACATGTTAGAACTAATGAAATGTCGTAGGAATTTTATACTTCGCAAACTAATTTGAATTGAAAGAACAATTTAACAAAACGAAAATTATCTCACATTACGTTTTATTTTGCGACAAATTCAAAATCTACCACTGATCCACAATATTTTTCGATTCGAATCATACGTAGCAAGTGTAGTGAGTAACATTTTGTTTTCTGCAATTAACCTGGTTTTTGGGCCGTTGGGCCACTGCATGTCGATACAGCGATGAGATGCGACTGCATCATGCCGCATCCCCTCCATGCCTCCAGCCGCTTCGCCGGCCCGGTCGGTCGGTGGGTCGCCGGCCGCCTGACTCATCGCCCGTTTGGCAGCGTGACGTCAGGGGCGCACCTGAGACCATGGGCGAGCGGCCGGGCGCGGGGGCGGACGATCGGGCGGGTGAGCGGTCGGCAGAGGATGCAGCGGGGACAGGGTGGAACGAACGCACGGATGGACGGAATGATGGACAGACGGATGGATGGAAGGAGCACGTACAGACAGACAGATGGACGGATGGACCAACGGATGGGTGTATGGGCAGGTGGGCAGGCCGGTCTGCGACCGGTTAAGCAAGAGAGCAGAGGGATAAGCGAGTGAGTGGGTAGGGGGACGGTTGGGCGGGTGCACGAGAGAACACGTGGCTAGTGGGGAGACGACAGGATTAGATATGGTGGGCGGGCGGGTGGTCGTACCGGTAAGTAGGCAGATGAAGAGTGAGGAGTTGGTTGGGCAAGGGGGGCTGGCAGACGTACCGACTGCCATGGAGAGGGTGGGGTGGGGCGCGGGGGTTTGGGTACCGGGCCGGCTCCGATGACCCCGGCGCGGCGTTCGACTCAGCCTCCCGCTGTGCAGTCACGTGGTGCTGTGGACGGCCACCTTGCGGAGTCTGTGCGCCAGATAGAGGTCGCAGCGGCGCGGCGTGGAGTGGCGTGGCGGGGCAGAAACACCTGGCTCCAGGCAGAGTCCCGTTTGCTCTCTTATGTTCCTCTTCAGCTTCCAACTCGAGCAGGTTTCATAAGATGCAGTTTCTTGGACATGATTAACCGACGGAAGTCACCTGCTCTGTTACACGACCTGGTACATTTGTTTCCGATTACCTTTGTTCCAGATGAATGGAGATTTACTTCTCTACATCTCCAGAATACATATGCGACAAGATCCTAAAGAGTAAGAAAAAATCTAGTTTCACGATTAAAAAAATAATATTCTCTCCGATACATATGTTCATGAATTCGTTGGTAAACAATAAAACTTTCAGCGACAGGAATATTTTAAAAAATTCTCATAACAGATAGGTAAGATTTGTTAATAAATGATTGTGGTTTCATGAAACCAAAATTACACAGATTCCAAAACTTTTTTGAGGGAGAAAACATGATTTATTAATTTTTGAATTAAGATATCTTTTAAGTACACAGAGCAGTTTTATTTGTACTTCAATTCTTTAATACAGTATTAGTATCCGTGTAAGATATTCCATCTTAATTCGACTCATTTCAACAAAGTCGTACCGAAATTTAATATCAATGTACATGATTCAGGACTCTAGTACCTTTTTTGCATTAAAAATGTAGTATGTTTTATCTATGTTCATGTTCATTACAGCGTAGAAAATAACAATGTAGGTGCCTTCGAGACCTCCAATAAAAGCTATGGAGATGGAATACGAATGCCCCACCATCTGTGAGGGAAAGCTGTGAAGGGAATTATAAATATCTGAATATGAGTGAAAAAAATGTTCGTGTTTCCGAGTGTTGACTTTTTGCAATTAAGCTTTTCCTGCAACTGCCATGTCAGAGATGAAAATTCAACGCAGAACGTGGACTTGCGTTGGGTACGTTGGGTACATGCGTATTTAATTTGTAGTAGGGCTGAATTTATTCCGAGGAAAATTAAAACCTTACGCGCTTTTTACCTCATTTGTTTTTGTGTTAATGAAAGACCTCTCTTTTTCTAAAGTAGCCCGAAAAGAATAGAACGCACGAAACGTGCAAATTTAATAACTCTTATTGATGTGACGATGGAAAGTGTGCGACTTAAAACCAAAACTTGACAATGCGTTGTCGATGTGTATAAAATTTAATATTAGAGTAGTTAGTGTATATTTATTGTTTAGTCAACTTTTATGATGTGTCAACTGTTAAGGAATGACGATCTCGATTATTTTAACAGTGTACTGTGGTTATGTACTCTCCGCGAGTTCATCCGTGGTTCAGGCTACATTAGAGGAAGAGGCAATTGAAATACGAGAAATATAAATTTTAAGAAATAGATTTTAATATGAGATTATTTATAGTTCATTGGTAAATTTAAATAATATTTTACAAATTTCACATCAGCAAAAGTTTATTTTAAATATCCCCTAAGGGTATCAATGTTTATTAGGTATCATATTTACAAAATATGCCTTCGTGTCCCTTTCTTTTTATCAGATATACATCCATCATAATACATCTCACACGTATTTATTTGTTGCTCTCTTCTCGTGAAGCAAATTGTATTATTGAAATTAAATCAACGTTTTGGAACAAAATCTTTTTAATTACTTTTTAATCCGAAATTTGTTTCTCTTTAATAATTAGTTTTCATAACTCATGGCGGAGTGAAAGTGGTTTAGAAAAGAGACAACCAATCTGTTTTTCTTTATTGTAGTTACTTTATACCAATTATTGCTGTCATTTACTTCTGACAATTGTAAAATATGATTTGGAAAAAGGAAAGTGAATTCTGATGAGGTGAAATTGTTTGCTGAGTACAAACATAGTGCCACCACTTCGTCAGCGTCAGATTGCTGTCACTTTGTCGCTGTCCACGCCAGTTAAATTTCGTTCCATGGCGTTGATGAAATTCTCTCGGTATTCGTGGACATTCATCGGGGATAAATTTATCGTTAAGTAGGCCACATGGTGTTTCAGGGCGTCAAGAGGTTTGGAAATTGTTTAGAATTCCAACGTAAAGTAGATATTATTTTCCTATCACAGTCACCGTATGTAATGGTTGCTGGAGATGACGCAAAATGAAGGAATTATAAATACCGTTCAATGTAATATTTTACCTGATGAGCATTTCCCATCTTTCGTTCTTTTCAATAGCTTTTCAGAGACATTTATGACAAAACAAGTAGGTCCTCAGACATCTGTAAACGTTTTTTGCCCTTTTCAAATGAAACATTTGAAAAAACTCTTTTAAATTGAAGCCATGAATGAACATATTGAAAATATTCAAGAGTACTAGTGATAAATGGAATGGAATGAAATGAACTCGAGAAGGAAATCACAAATGCTATTAATAAATAGTTGTAATAAATTGATATGACGTCAGATTAAAAACTGATGTACATCCGATTCAATTGCGTGTTTTTTCAACTCTGTCATCATTTTCATTAGTATTATTGTCAGCTATTCACCAATTTATTTGCCTATGTATGGTCATACGGATTCACGCAATGGAATCATAAAAGAGGTTGCGGTTCCTTGAAATATCTGGATTATATCATTTTCCAGGTGTGTCAACAGCTATGGTCATTGTTCCGGTAAGAGTACTGCGCGTTTTCATCACTTGCCTCGATGAATAAGCAGATAGCTTCTCGGAAGCATCAACAGAATACGTTGAAAGAGACGGGCCGATTTGATGCAAGTGCAGAATGAGTAGGCATATAGAGTGTCCAGAGTGATTAGTTTGGCGTAGTCAGACGAGTGAGCAAGAGGGAAGAGACCATGAGGATATGGGACGAAGATGGGAAGAGGGTGCAGTGAAATTGAAGCGCGGGCCAGCCGGGGCAGGGGGTTGGCATATAGCGAATGCGGTGTGGACGGGGAAAGACTTTAGAAAAGGCGCAATGAGATACAGGGAAGATGCGAATATAGGTGTATTTGAAAGTATGAGGGGTACATTAAGCGAGGAAATGGCGAAGCTAAATGTAGGGAAAATGCAGTTAGATGGGTGAGACATTGTACAGAATTTAGTGCAAGAATTCAGAGGAGAAAAGCACAGCGGCACCACCAGGAGGAGGGGACATCAAAGGGTGGAGAGACAACTTGGAGAACGCTTGACGAGTACAGGAACAGAAATGGATGGTAAGACGGTGATACGACGTGGGAACGGAGGAACGACGCGGACGGAGACGAACGCAGCCAGGAGGAAGGCCCAAGTCATTGGGAAAGACAAGAGAAGGCGAGGGGGAGTGATTTGGCGGGGTGGGGAAGCACACAGGGAGGATGTCGGGGTGGAGGTGCAGACTGGGAGGAGTGGAGGTGGAATGGGGATGGAGGTGAAGAGAGGAGAGAGCGGCGTTGAGGCGAGAAGAGAACGGCGTTGAGGCGAGGAGAGAGCGGCGCTGAGGCAAGGAGAGAGCGGCGTTGAGGCGAGGAGAGAACGGCGTTGAGGCGAGGAGAGAGCGGCGTTGAGGCGAGGAGAGAGCGGCGTTGAGGCGAGGAGAGAGCGGCGTTGAGGCGAGGAGGGAGCGTCGTTGAGGCGAGGAGAGAGCGGCGTTGAGGCGAGGAGAGAGCGTCGTTGAGGCGAGGAGAGAGCGTCGTTGAGGCGAGGAGAGAGCGGCGTTGAGGCGAGGAGAGCGGCGTTGAGGCGAGGAGAGAGCGGCGCTGAGGCGAGGAGAGAGCGGCGCTGAGGCAAGGAGAGAGCGGCGTTGAGGCGAGGAGAGAGCGTCGTTGAGGCGAGGACAGGGCAGTGTGGAAGCTCAGACGGACAGTGTGGATGCGGGGGAAAGGCAGATTGGAGGGTGGAATGAAGCCAGCGAGCGCGGGGAGCAGAAGGGCCGGGGCGCCGTGGAGCAGCGCGGGGCAGTGGCGATGAGAGAGCGGGGCGACGGCGGGGCGGCAGCGGGGCGGGACGCGGTTGGTCGGAGGCGCCGGACAGCGTGCGCGCGCCGGCAATTTGTCACGTGTTATCGCGACAGTGCCGCCGCGGGCGCCGCGCACGACAGCGCGCGCTGCCTGCAGCCTGAGCCTTTCGCCGGGCGAGGGCGACGTCGGGGGGCAGGCGCTGGGGGTGGAGAGGCGGCGATGGAAATGGACGAGGAACACCACAGTCGGCGGAGGGGGATCTAGAAACTACGAACAGGACAAGCCGCGTTCGTTTGTATACATAGAACCATGAGGCAGAAAGAAGTCGTGTTAGGTGAATGCGGAGACAATGAAGGGAAGAAGCATAGGAGTGATGGAGGAGAGCGTGGGGAATTATAGGAAAAAAAACAGATAAAGATATGTAAATGGAACGTATCCGGGTTCTTGGCAAAGTTGGTGAGAAGTAACTTTAAAGGCTGTTTAATACTCAATTAACATGAGTAGAACCGTTTAGATTGAGTGACCAGCAGACGGAGAAGTATATGTGAAATAGAAACAGGAAGAAAGAAAGGTATTGGGCTGAAGACAAAATTTAGGGAAGAACGTTAGAGAATTCATCAATGGGCAAAAAATGATGCAGGATACGCGAGAGGTAGTCAAGAAAAAAAGTGCTGTAAGAAGTGAGAAAGGACACGGTAAGGCCGGGAGAGGCAAAGTTGGAAAGAAGACAGGAATGGACAAAAATAAATAGTATATTGCCGAGAGTTGGGAATTGGTGAGTGCGAGGCAATGTAGAGGAGGTGTTGAGAAGGGATGGGAAGCGCCGGTTCTGGGCTGGAAGACTCACAATGGCGCGGGGCGGGGCGGACACGGAGGGGGTTGTCAGAGCAAAAGCATCGTGGGCGGGAGGTGAGGCGGGGAGCGAAAACGCAGAAGAGGCGGCGGAAGCAACGAGGGCAGAGTGGGCGGTGCAGGTGGTGAGGATGGCGAGGGGGTGGGAACGGGTTGGCCCCTGCGGGGAGGCCGGGGGTTGGAGAGGGTGCCGTAGAAGAAGTGGCAGAGGCTGCGAGACTTGCAGAGTGAACGGACATGGCGGGGGCGGCGCGGACAGGGAAGACGGTGGTGACGGTGAACGCGGGAAAGGTAGAAGGGGCGGCGCAGGTCACGAGGTTGTGGAGGGGACGACGGGAACGGCGGAAAGCGGGGACAGAGGGACGATCGGGAAGAATTGCGGGGGCGTCGCAGGTGGTGGACGTTGTTGTGGTGGCGTGGACAGCGGGGGAGGGATGCTCGAGAGGCAGGGATGGTGGTGAAGGTTAAGGCAGTGATGGTGTCGTAGATAGTGCAGGTTGTGAGGGTGAACGGGTCGTTGGGGAGCGGGGACAGCGGTGACGGCGGGGACGGTGGTAGCGATGTCAAAGGAAAGCGAGGATAGTGGGGCGTGGCAGGCAGTAATTGTGAGGGTGGCGCGCCACCCCGACGACCCCTCCACCATCACAACCTGCACTGTCTACGACGCCATCACTGCCTTAACTTCACCACCATCCCCGACACTCGAGCACCCCCCCGTGTTGTTCACGCCACCACAACTTCCACCACCTACGATGCCCCTGCTATCCTCCCCACCATGGCGGGGACGACAGGAACGGCGGAGGACAGCGGAGGCGGTGGTGAAGGCGAAGGCAGAGAGGGTAGAAGGGGCGGCGCAGCCAATGCAGATGGGTGGCGACTGGTGAACGGTGATGGGTGGCGACTGGCGGGGGGGGGGGCTGTGGTGATGGCGAAGGCAGGTAGGATAACGGTGGCGGCGCATGCGGTGGAGGTTTGGGAGGGACTCGCAGGGACGCGGGAACGCAGCGAGCGGCGGGGGTGACGAAGGTGGCGAGGGTAGCCGAGGTGGTGCAGGCAGTGGAGGTTGTGGAGGCGGCGGGGGTGGTTGGAAGCGTGGCACGGTCGCCCGATGCCCGTGGGACCAGACGCCCTTTCTTTGGCGCTCGCACAAAAGACCGCTATCTGCCGGCCACGCAAATGGATGCCTGCGTACTGGGTTGTGTGACGGTTTGGCGCGAGAAAAAGTGTGGCGCGTTTGTGGAGTTGAATAAAAAAGATAAATAAAAGTGAAAAGCAGAAAATGGATTTGGACATTATGCCTTATTAAATTTTGTGTTATTTCTTGCGGACCAGAGAAATGTTTGCGAGTCTTTTGTAAAAGTCTGGTCCACGAATCCAACACAGAACAGACAACATCCGAGAGAATTCTTAAAGGTAATATTTAAAACATTATATTACCTTCATGAATTGTACTTTCTTCTCAATGTAAAGTGTGTAATAGCAAAATCTGGGAAGAGAATTTTAAATGATAATTCACTATTATAAATTATTTAATTCTTATCCTGGTACATATTAATAATCAACATACGAAATAAATAAATAATTTTCTTATTTGATATGAAAAAATTATCATATTTAAAAAGCAATAAATTATTGTTGTCGAAAATGGAAGGAAATTGTATGTGCACATCCCATAACAGTTCTGAGTATTTTTATATCAGTTGATTTCGTTTATGATCAATAATATTTTTTAGTTGTAGATTTTGATACTGTCCTATTATTATTATTATTATTATTATTATTATTATTATTATTATTATTATTATAGAAACTAATGTTATTGTATTTTATCTTTGAATATTGCAATTCTTAATGAATATAAATAACTTAGGTTTAACTCGAAGACATGGCAAAAGAAAACAATACAAAAATCCTCTTGCGAATTGTATAATAATTTATCGTCTTGTGAAAAATAAGTACTGAGTGAAAGTGTATTATTGTAGGTTATGGCGTCCTCTGGTAGATATCTATATATGTTTGAATTTTAAATAAACACAATTTTTGAGACAAATTCTACAAAAAAAATCATCCATATTCATTGCTATTTTAATTACACGGGAACAGAACACAGTTATTTTGCATATGCACATATTTTAAAATTATATTTCTCAGATCTTACATTTTGACCGTTTTTTAAGTATGTCATTATCTATATATTCTTACATGTTTACATTTTTTTCGTGTTCTGGCAACTCCCTCGACCAGTTCATTTCCAGTATTCAACGCTGAATGGAAAAATAAGCACTTAATTCTATCAAATAGAATACCTTCGTTGCCCAAGAAATATGGCACATAAACAGTCTTATCGTTTATTAGTTATGTTATAAATATGTTTAGAAAATAGCATATTTTATTTAGTAACTATGTATTAAGGTAATTCGATAGAGAGTTACTGTAGTTTAATTTCTAATATGTAATAATTTGCATCTGTTAAAATGGTTCTACTGGAAATCGACGTATTTTACGTGTGTTCCTTTTCCTGCGCCCCGCCTTCATTTCGATCTGGAGTGCCTGCTTCTCAGTTGGTGCTAAATCAAGCACTGAGCGTCCGTCGTCCGTAGCGCGGGGTCGCGAGCCGTCCGCTTTAAGCACGACTCGGCGTCGCGAGAGGGGGAAGGGGCGGAGAGGTAGGGAGGGTGGAGTGCATGCTCGCGAGTCGCTTGCAGTCGTGTTTGTCCGTTTTTCGCAAAGAAAAATAAAGCCAGACGTGTTCACTCGCCTTCTCAAACTCTCCCAAGTGGTGTAACTCGTCATCGTTTTCTCTGAGTTATTCGAACCCCGTTTAGATGCTGAGGCTGTCGAACACGTCGGAGTTACTACATTATTATGATTAACCAATATTGTTAAACTTTTTTGGAGAAAGTCAGTTGAGTGAACTGATGTACCTTCCGTCCCTGGTTGATGGCACAGCGCAGGCAAAGGGACGATGAGTCACGCCACATTTTAAAGAACCTTTGCTAGTAAACAAGTTTGTGTGACCTCCCTATACATTTTCACTAATTTATTAATACCCACGATACCAACATTTTTAAAGGTCCATAATGGACACATGGTCATAATGATCACATGGACAAAATATTTACAGCAATGATAACTGACATGATTTTTTAAAACTATATTGTTGTGAAAGGTGTACGGACTATTGATTTCGTTAGAAATCAGTAATTGAAGAAAGCCATTCAGTAGCAACCGTATCACAATAAAAATGATTCAGGGTTGAGTAATATGTTATTTTCCAAATATGGTATAAAAATCATCCATTGACGGACAAGGTTTTCTCATATGTTTATTGGAATCAGCATGCAAATATCCACTGGTTCCTTATTCTCAGCTAATTTTGAATATTCTAAAATAATTTTATATTTTTACGTAGTGAAATAATTCTAGAGTTTTTACAGTTTTTTTTCAGAACTATGAAGAAACTATTATTATTATTATTATTATTATTATTATTATTATTGTTTTATATTTTGTATCTAACTTTTTAAATTTTATATCATGTAGTTAAATTTATTCAAGGGTTTGTTCTCTTGCGAAAAGGATTAAATATTAACAAAGTCTGTGAGGTGTTCAGATGTAATGACTGCACCGCCTGGATGTTATTCATGTTGTAAACATTCTCAAAATTTCGTAATCACCTAGGCGAGCACACATATCTGTGCTAATGTGTTAGCTTTTCTAATGTACAATATCTAGTCCACTCAAATATACACGTCCATTACCTCACGGCACATGTTACAAGCATAACGCCATAACGTTTATAAACAAAAGGCTTCATAAAATATTACGCAAGGACTAAAATGTTTTTTATTCCATTTTCTTCTAACATTCCCTTCCAATATAATGAGAGTTCTCACAAAAGTATGTCTATGAATATAATAGTTTATATTTTTTGTAGACTGAATATGTGGTTAAATTTGTATATAAAATTGTTTTTGAACATCATTTTTTTAGTTTGAAATTACTGAAGCAGGTTGAGAGAATGTATTTGTTCAGAATGTTTTCATAATTTCTCATCTATTCTCCCAAATCTGGATACTCTTTCGTGGAATGAAAAGGCGAAGAAGAAGAAGGAAAGGGTAAAGAAGAAGAAGAAGAAGAAGAAGAAGAAGAAGAAGAAGAAGAAGAAGGAAAGGGTAAAGAAGAAGAAGAAGAAGAAGAAGAAGGAAAGGGTAAAGAAGAAGAAGAAGAAGAAGAAGGAAAGGGTAAAGAAGAAGAAGAAGAAGAAGAAGGAAAGGGTAAAGAAGAAGCAGAAGAAGAAGAAGAAATGCGCGAATGACTCCATAAAAGCGTTTAGTCAAACGAAGAGGAAGTACGATCGTGCTTTTAGAATTATGCTGCGAAATGATCTTGTAGTTCTTTATCTAGAAGAGGATATATTTTCTTTATTTGTTTTCGTACGCTTTTGTCCGATGAACAAGAGAGATTGTTTTCCTCTGAGTCGGAGAACCTAAAGGGGAAGTCGACATTGCTTTTGTAAATGTTCTACAATAATTGTGATTTCTGCTGTTGCTGGTGCTTTGTAACTAATAAAATACATTGCTAACCTCCATTATGATTTACTGATTGCTGGCATATGGTATGTACAAATTGTATTTTTATTTCAAATATGCAAGGCCTTTTTGGTAGGAAAGTGTGTTTTCCTACAAACAAAACGGCTTAGACGTGTGCAATTAAAAACAGATTTTGCGATTTTCCATCGTGCTGTGGATTGGAGGTACAAAGAATAAAACTTCCAAAAATATAATGAATGCTCCACAAGGCCTCATATTGTAGATAACTCGAGATTGACGGACTTTTCAGTTTTTATGAAGCGTCGTTTACGAATTATGTCCAAATGATCATAATGTGTTGATATTTGCATGTTCCCTGCCGATTAATTCACAGCAAAATCCGCATCACGTGATGCATCACTGAATGGCAATTCCCCAACCAGCAGTATAATCGTCTGGGGTATTGTGTGGATGGATTCTTATAGATTGTATGAAACTCATATTTTCTGATTGTTGCACACGTTGATATTTTCTATAAATTTGTTTTATAAAATATTTGATAAAACGTTAATTATATAAAATCTAATTTTCATACTGTGTAATTTAGAGTTTGACGTTTATCGGCGCCATTGTCAGGTCGTCCGATTTCACGATAAATAAAGACAGATTTTCTTTTAAAGAACAGTCCAAATCCAAAGTTTGCGAGCTGCATTCTCTTGAACAAAAGGAAGATGCATTGATTACACCAGTAACATATTCTACAGCTTGAGTTATTCATCCGAAGTGGTTTTGATCAAATTTTGTGCGTCATTTTTCTTTGTTTTTAGGGCATTTTCAAAGCATTTTAAGAGCATTTTATTGATCATATTTGGCAATGTTTTAGGTCATCAAAACCGTCCCCTAGTTATCACGTACACTAAGCTTATCATGTCATTATCATATACTAGTAGCTGCCGCTCCGCAGATCGGTAGTTGCTATGTCCTAGGTTGGATTTTCTGCATCAGCTAAGTAGTTACCGGACAAGGCCATTGCTTGGATGAGGATTCAAGACGCGACCGCTCTTATCAGTAACGAATGTTTCTTTATTCGTTTTCGATCATTTCTGTCGATGGCCGGAGCAGGTCTCTAAAGATGGCCAGAGCCCGCGCGCGAAATTTCCTTCCCTAACCTGTTTCTGTAGAGTGGGGAATGGGCTGATCCTCTTTCCCACATGGTCCATTAGCAAGTAACCCTTCCCCACATGATCGCGGAAGATTTTAGCGTCTCTAGGAGGACATTGAAGTCAACGCAAAACGTTCAGACTGGGCTGACACTTGTTGATATCTGTTAATTTTATTTTGGTGATAACTAATTCTGCAGCATCCCTAGGGTATTTGAGAGGAATATGATTGTCCTGAAACAAGACGTGAGTCGCCCTTCGATTTCCAAAAGTTTTTGTATCCTTCGCATACCATGGGAGTTAATTTCGTTACCGCAAGGAAAATTCAATTTAGTAATAATATGTTACTGTAACAGTCATTATAGTTATTGATAATAGTATTGTGTATTTTAATTAATGTAATTTGAATTACTGTTATATTTCTGATAATCTTACCAATATAGATAACGTATTTTAACTTGGAAGACAAGTCTAGATGACAAAATCACAAACGCTTTCAGTTTACATAATCTGAAAATACGTTTCAGAAACACTATTCCAAGAAAATTGAGAAACTAACCCCATATATAAATGTAAGCCGTAATAAAACTACATGACAAAAGGTAGTTTTTTCAATAAGATATTTCAGTTAATTAACTACGAAGCAACAAGATACATCGAAACTATAATTTAATTATAAGATGATATTAAAATGATAATATGCGTTGCAGTTATTGAGTTACCCCCGTGGGTTGTCGAAGAGATTAATATTCTACTTGAAACTAGTTCATACTATTTCATGGTTATTAACAGGTACATCAATCGATATTATAGGTTATGAACGACTGTGATTTTCTTTACCAATTAAACACATTATTGCTAACTCTAGTAAAATGCAATACCCATTTGGATACTAACTTCTTCTGTAATATATACATTTGAAAAAATAAAATCTTCATTGGCATGGTTCACTGCATTGGCCTCTTCAAGTAGCATCACCGCGTAGGGAGCCAGACAAAGCTTGGGACTGTTTTCTTGCCAAGCGTTCCGATCTCCGCGCTGAACCGACGGCAAAGACCGCCGTCGAGTCCCGAGTTCGAGACCCGGAAGCGGGGCCCCACGCCGCCGCTCGGGCGGGCGATGCTATCTCGCGTCGAAGCTCCTCGTTCGAGAGAAAGCAACCCGCGAGATGCCCGCGCCCGCTGCCCGATAAATCTCTCAAAACGAGACCCCGACTCCCATAAAATCCGCGCGGAAATAATTAAAACGGGCGGGAACGTTACACGTTTCGGTTTTGCCAAACACAACTTTCGGCCGCTTTCTTCTTCGCGAAGGTTGACTGGCGATATTTTGCGGCCGCTGGCAGGTGATCAGGCCAAATGAGCAACGTTAGTAGGTCGTTCGCGTTTTGTTGCCGGTTGGGCCACAATGTTTTTTTGTGGTGGCTGTTTTGTGTTGGCGAAATTTCGCATGTTGAAATGTGACCATAAAATCGACGTAGGAATGTTACTATATTGTGTTCAGTGGGTTCCTTGAAATCTTCCTTCTTTTCTAAGTGTTGGTTGAATATTCGAAGCACGTAATGTATAAAAGCATTCGGAGAATGATGAAATGAAATCACCAATAAAATGTACGCGGTTGTAATCTTAAACTCTTCAAAATACAGGGGTAACGATTTTGACAACGTTCGTAAAATTACTGTAAAACGTAACAATGCTTACGTGTAAATATGTTTCAACAATGTTTCTACAAAATTCTGGATCTTCAAAAAGTTGTTAAACCTTAATTTCTTTTTGATTATTACTAACTTCTTAAAAAAGTCTTACGTTGCTTTTCTGACCCTACTTATATTTTACTCTTCATTTATATACCTTGTTTAATTGTGGAAACAAAGTAAAAAATCGTTTTTGCTGTTGCTTTGGATATTTGAAAATTTGGGCCACTATGTATTTTAATAGAGAAAAATGTGTTATATCAGAATTTGAAACAGTTTAAGAACACTTAAAAATGGGAAAGCATTGTTCGGGGTCGTGTTATGAATTAAAAGTACCATTGCACATAATGTTGTGTGTATGAAAAATTGTAAAGTGGAATTACTCGTTTAAAGTACGAATTTCCCTAGTATTGTGAAATTATTATTCGACAGTGAATATCCGCGGTGACTCTAAAAGCAAATTGAAAGAAAATAAAGCAATGAAATTTAAAGAAACCGCTTAAACCTTTTAAATAATAACCGAGTTTTACATGTTCTATCTCTTCATATAAATTAACGTACTTCATTTATATCAATGAAGTACGTTAATTTTATCATCATAATTATTTTCCATTTTGTAATTTCGTTTTTATTTAGGCCCTACATTACTTTGACTTTAAGAACACAAGGTTTTTTAGCATTTCGACTTTCTATTTACAGACCGGAAGTTCCGTACGTAATAGGTTAAGGTGTTATTCTTAGTTTTCACCTTTCAAAGTCACTAAAATCTAGGCCTTCTTTATTATTGGGTAATATAATATCTAAGTTAAAAGCACGGTAAGTTGACCTTCGAAAAGCAATTAATGTCGTTTGTCGGGAGTCGCAGCGAAGGGATAGCACACTTCTCAACTTCTTTGTGGAAAACATCGTTAGTAACTTGATCTTTGAAAGAAAGAAAGAACAGCAAACTGGGCGTAGTTAACGATTACTGTTGAGAACTTCCAGACTTTTTGCATGTAGATCTATATTGATTGGAAAGAGAAAAGTCTCTGGATGTTTATTCGTAGCGTGGGAGGACACGTCGATGTTGCAAAGTTCCGCCTCTTTCTGAAAACGGCGCTGGTCGCGTAGGTGGATCCGTTGAAGTTGTATTCCTGTGGAAGATGAACGCGCGAGGCAAAAGTCTGTCGACAGCGATACATTTCGCTCACGAACAGGAATCGATGGAGTGGAAAGCAGAAGAGAAAACTAAATGAAGGGAGGGAAAGAAATAAAGAAACAGAAAGTGATAGCTTTATACCATGCAGAATACTTAGATATTATTTTATATAGACACTAGTAAAACAGATTATTTTAGAGTTTGCATTGCATGCTAAATGTTCAATACTTTGTACTAGTTAAGTTTACCCAAAAGTCAGGCGATGCTCAAGTGTTCGGTGTCCGTGACAAGAGTTCAGATAAATCTGCAAAGAATGCATCAAAGGAAAAAAAATTCTCAGACTGCATCAGATACCACATACCTTAATGTGATTTGTAAGCTTGAATGAAAATAAACTGGAAGTCGGTAAGACTGTTGAAAATATAGTGTATGGCATACGTGGTAAAGGTGATCTTATTTTTCTCGCAGCCGCCACTCGTCCTGCCGGCCTCATGTTGCAATCTTTCTTACTCGCAAAATAAAATGTCACTTTTATCACACGTGTCATATATAACTATTAATAGATGTTTATTTCTATATTGTCTATATTTTTGTGACTTTGAAAGGTGACGGAAAGGTGACGAATCAAATTTTAAGTATGGACTTCAGAGGGAAAGGTTTTTCACGCCAACAAAGAAAATAAATTTTCTGCTTACCCAAAACAACATAATTTTTATTCACATATTTCTTGAATAATAAAGAACTCCGAACAATATGATCAGTTACATTATTCAAATAAGGTAGTATATGTTTTTCAATTTTATCTAACGAAAAGCATTCCAATCGCAAATTCATTGTATTCGGGCTGGTTAGTTAGAAAAATGTAAGAGAAGCGAATTAGCTGGAACTTTCATTTTGCGCCAGCCAACTGAAAGTTGGTATGAGCAGCCCAAAATACTTTGCCCAAAACATTTTTTACGAATGAAATTGTACTAAAAATTCATTATTCAATTAACATTTTAGGCGTAAAAATGTTTGAAAGTTTTCAAGGGTTATTCTACTCTTTCAAAAATTCAAAAGATTTCACCAGCACCCTGCGAGTTAGCATCTCTCAAGCCACAACGTGCGCTTGCTGCAACGTCATCTGAGAGACCGAACCAGAAGCGAAATTAGTAGCTGTATACTTCACAAAAACGATCTCCTAGATGGGAATCGCTATGGGGAGAAAATTCACATTATAATCGTTGAGAAAACAAGTGAAAGCATTTTGAAATCAGTGTCGAATGCCATCTCCAAGATGCCAGATCCAGTAGTGCACACAATAGTGGGGGGGCTCATAAGGCTTCACCCTACCCGAAGCTAATGGCGTATATTCAAAAATATAGCTTTTACTAAATGTCTGCACTGACGAAAGTCATTCAACATGCCTTGTCATTCAACTGTTAATGTTGTAAAATTTAACAAAAATTCAAGAAATTAAGATATATTGTATATTTAGCATAATTAAAACTCTTGTCGGCTGGCACTAGAGCTGTGCCGTCCCACCTCCCACCATCGAGCCCTCCAGAGAAAAATCTTTGGTAGGTACGTCTCTATTCAGAGCTACCAGCATTATAATAAACACCCCCACGAAAATAACTGAATTAACGCTTCCTGGAAGAACACGAGATTTATATCTAATATTAACAGCTTCTTGATCACAGTTTGGCGGCTGTGCTAAGTCAACGTCCGCGAACTCCCTTTCCCTAACCTCATCACCCCGACCCTTCCCGACTCTGCTCACTCCACGAGTTCATGTTCACGCCCTTTCTTGTGGACGCCTACCTCGTTAAATATACAAGAGCGGAGAGGACCTTGTCCGGCGTCCGGCTACCCCTTCATCGCCCACGCCTCGTCCGTTGCCGCTTCCATCATCGCGTCCGCTTTTGCGCCCTCTCCGACGTCGCCTCCACTTCAATTAGCGCCGCCCACGCGCTTCGTCACTTACCCTCGGCCGCCGCTCTTGCGCACTCTTCTTGTACTCTGGAGTTCATGGGAAATTGTTTGCTGCGTGAGGGGAGGAAACTGCGAGGTTTGAGGCTGACCTCTCGTGCTGGGTAGATAACGAAATTATTTATGAGATCCTGGTATTCGAATTGGGCTGCATCAAAAGCTTTTTATGTTGCGGTGTTTTCTATCCCTTACCACGAAAAGCATTTCGTTTAATGTTCTCTGTTAATTTTCGGTATTCTAGTTGGCACTGGCACGTAACGTTTGCCTCTGCTTGTTGATACCTTTCAGTGATCTCACATTCTGGTTCCTGTGTTCGTCGAATCTTTTCCCTTCCTTGGATTACCAAAGGCATAGTAGGCACAGATAGTGTTGAGGTAATCCCATGGTTAATATTTATGAAGTCCTTTCATACTCTTTAATCAAGTTTTTTGAAAGAATTACAATTGCGATAATCTCAAAAATTTAACATTCAGATTTAATTTAATTATCAACTTAATTCGTAATAAAATAAATCACTTTAAATTTTTTCAATATTAAAAATAATCACAATAATACCGAATACACAATAATAATAATAATAATAATAATAATAATAATAATAATAATAATAATAATAATAAATAACTGTAAATTTAAGACAAATCCAAACATGCAAACACCCTTGATTTACATTTGGTGCTTAGCATTATGAAAATTATTAACCTAACGTCTCTCGCGACTTCGGGAGCGCAAGTGCTGCGCAACACCCGCGTACACGCGCTTCACCCAACAAGTCACGTCTATGAATGCTTCGCCGGGAAATCTACAACTCTCCCCTGTCTATCACCGCTCTCGCCTCACTCTGAGACTCACCTCGATAAGGACGGATTCTTCCATTACCACGTCCCTCAACGCGCAATACCTAACTCGACGCATCACCTCGCGCCTCACCTCTGATTGATTGTTTCATTGATTGACTAGTGATCCCAGGTGTGCCGACTGCTAAGGTCATTACTTCCGTAAGTGTAGTGCATTCTTTATTGTGGGAGTGAGCAATGATCTCCCGCTGGATAGCGAGATCCGGCACCGACCTGCCGGTCGGCTTGCGAGTGTTTTCCAAACCAGGAATATGGTTTCCCACCCATCAGGGCAATGCCCCAATCTGCACAAGCTCTAAGATCTATTGGGTACTGTAATTGTAAGTGTGTGTTCGTAAAGGGTGAGGATAGAACAAGGAAGAGGAAGGAAATATCGTGCGCGATTCGTGGCGCGTTTGTTAGGGTTCTGCTCGGACATGCAGTTGTTGTTTATCGGAGGTTCCACAGAAAAAGTACCAATCAGAGCAATCGGACGATATAATTCTCCTCCAGACAGCGGCTGAATTCGACCATCCTGTCTCGCTAGTGTCGAAAATTTGCCATCGTCAGGACAGAAATCTTAGGAGATCCCTGTCAGAGGTACCGTAGTGACATCAATTAATGCTCTGAGCCACCTTAGCCAGTTCATCTCTAAAAAGGGGCACCACGCAATATACCTCACCCAGACCCTCATCTTCCGCTTAGCACTGCGACGACCCGACCCTTCCGCTTCACACTGCGACGACCCGACCCTTTCGCCTCGCACTGCGACGACCCGACCCTTCCGCTTCGCACTGCAACGACCCGACCCTTCCGCTTCGCACTGCGACGACCCGACCCTTCCGCTTCGCACTGCGACGAACCGACCCTTCCGCCTCGCACTGCGACGACCCGACCCTTCCGCTTCGCACTGCGACGACCCGACCCTTTCGCCTCGCACTGCGACAACCCGACCCTTCCGCTTCGCACTGCGACGACCCGACCCTTCCGCTTCGCACTGCGACGACCCGACCCTTCCGCTTCGCACTGCGACGACCCGACCCTTCCGCTTCGCACTTTGACGACCCGACCCTTCCGCTTCGCACTGCGACGACCCGACCCTTTCGCCTCGCACTGCGACGACCCGACCCTTCCTTCCCCGCGCCGCCTAACGCAGACGGGCCCTGCGCAGCACCCAGCCCCTCACCCTCCTTCCCCCTCCCCTCTCGGCCAGTGCGCCCCGCGGCCTCGGCCCCCGGCGCGCGCGCGCAAACGGTCGCGCCGCGCAGTCCCCGCGCCGTTTGCAAACGATGCGATCCACTCTTCTAACGAGCTCTCCTCTCAATCCAATTCTGATATTGACCCGAGTTCCCGAAACTTTTCGGCGCGGTGATTGGACCTGCTGGGAGACCGGTGAGGGCGCGGCGCGGCGCGGCGGAGCGAGCGCGCGAGCGCAGTGGGGCCGGGGGGAGTGGCGCTGCAGCACACGGAGAGAGGGAGAAGGATGCAGTGAGAGAGAGAGAGAGAGAGAGAGAGAGAGAGAGAGAGAGAGAGAGAGAGAGGAGGAGGAAGGGAGCGAGAGGGACGGAAAATGCGAGGTGGGCCGTTCTGTCTCTTGGTGGTTTTCCTTCTCTTTTGGACGATCGGCGATCCTTTGCGCTCGAAATTTGCTGCCGCACTTTCGCTAATTATCTTGTTCGCTTAAACGCGGTTGCAGCGCTGGCGGCGGCGGTGGCGGCTTGGGGGTGTGAGAAAGTGGGCGTGCAGCGGTGAAGAGCGGGTGGGGTGGGAGAGGGATGGGACGGCAACTGTGGAAACGGCGGTGGAGGTGGTGAATCCGCGATCCGTGGAAGCAGTTTCCCCCGGTTTCCGAAGCCGACAGGCGAGCCCGGAGGCGCCTCGGAAATAATTCTTGAATTTGTTAATGCAGCGGTGGATTTATGGGGACGTTTTTATGGCGTCATTTCTTTCCCTCCGCTTCGCATCCCGGGCGCCTCGCCTAACGCCGCCGCCGCCGCCGCCGCAGCCGCCGCCTCCGCCGCAGGCACCTCCGTGGCGGTTTCGCGGCTCTCGAGTGACAATCGATAGTCGTCTGCAATCGCTCGGGGCGCGCCGCGCGAGTTTTCGATGCGTGGCCCGAGCGACCTCGCCGCAGACGGACCTGGCCTTACTTCCGCTAATGGAAGTTGCCCTGAGAAAGGGCTCAGGATCGTCGGAGGCTGCGTGGACGGGTCCTCACTTTCCTAAGAGCCAAAACTGCAGCTCCACAATTTTTGATAGGATTTAATGTGATAATGTTTCTGTTCTCGGGATCTCTGAAAGACATGCAATTCAATTATGCCAGATTCTTTTGAATTTGCATAGTTATTCATATTCTTTCTCACAACATTAAAAAATGTAAGAACAATAAACGTGTCTCAATAAAATTGTATTTTGTAGACACTCCTCAAAGTGTCATTTACTCTGGAATGTGTGGTATTTCTATCCATTTACTAACGCAATTTTCGAGATAACATTAACGGTGGACGAATTAATAGAATGTTGTGCATTTCTTTATTTATAGGATGTTGGATCACCTCTTTAATACAGCTTTCATTCGTCTGAGAACCGGTTCTTATAAACAGAAATAGTATTTAGGTCACAGAAATAGTATCAATAATGGCAGGCAGTTTTAGAACGAGCAAGGAACAGGAATTCATTTTTTGGGGCTTTAGTCTTTGAAAAGGACCCCAGCGGCTGAATAATGTAGAGTTCCGGTAATTATGCCCATGGAAAGTGCTGAAGTTCATTTTCATTCTTACTT
Source organism: Gryllus longicercus (assembly GCA_038098605.1). Lineage (NCBI taxonomy): Eukaryota > Metazoa > Arthropoda > Insecta > Orthoptera > Gryllidae > Gryllus > Gryllus longicercus. Next base: position 3,338,119 of record JAZDUA010000003.1, read on the forward strand.
AACCAAGCCTGAACAGCTCGGGTTGTATTAATTAGGTATTAACATGTTGGAAACGTTGCGCTCATAAAGGGAAACAAAATCTGTGCCATAGGATACTCCTGAGTTCCCGATATTTTAATATAGTTATAGTTAGTTGGAAGCCATTTATAGTAATCTAGTAGTGTGACCCTTAAGAACACTGATAGACCCAGAGTACCATGATATTGTCTCCCAAACTATTTCTGATCTAACTGCAAGTTTCACTGTACGAATGAAACAGCCTGAGGCCCTGGCTTCTTTCAGGTTCTTCATAGGTAAATTTACTCTGTTGTTGGAAATGGTGTTACTTTACGTCTAACTCATTGACATCTCATTCTCGAGCATGGTCATCTAACCAGTCTCAGGTCACAAGACCTGAGGTCCGTCCATTCTTTATCTAGACCACAATATTCTTCGCCTCCACATTTCACACGAACCTTCACCTCAGTTCGTCCTCCTTGACACCTCATTTCACGCGCGCCGTCACCTCCGCCGCGCGGACGGCCGTCCCATTCCATCGCCGCTGCCTCCCCCCTGCCCCCGCCTCATCGTGACGTCGCGACGACTAAGAACGAGAGGGACCTCCCGCGGCAGTGTTTTTACCACTTCCCGCAACAAACGCGGGTCCTCTCGCCTTCCAGACAGAGAAAGGCAGCTTTGTCCGTCTGAAGACGACGCGCGTCTGGAGGGAAGGAAGAGACAGGAGGACGCGAGAGCGAGAAGGGGAGATGGACCACGAGACGAAAGAGAGAGAGAGAGAGAGAGGGAGAGAGAGAGAGAGAGAGAGATGGGAAAGTTAGAGAAGGAATAAGGATCTCGTGTTCTGCGGAAGAAACTCGGGAGCGTGCTATTAAATAAACAACATAGCAATTTATTTCATCCGCCTTGGCGTTCGGTGCTCGAGTGCGGCGGGAGGGGGGCAGGAGCGGGGAGTGCGGTGCGAAGGGCGGACGGGGAGAGTGCAGCGGGGAGGGCAGGGGCAGGGTCAGGGGGAGGGACGCGGGTAATTCGGCGTGACGGAGGCTCCCTCCGAGTTATGAATTTTGCGCAAGCGGTTCCACGCGTCCGGTGCAAGGGGAGGGGATACGATGGCCGACCGCCCTTCAGCCCTGCTGCTTGGCCGTCCGGCTGGTTCCGCCCCGGCCCCCGCCCCCGCCGTCCCCGCCGCCACCGCCGTCGCCAGGGGCTTTTCAGCGGCGTAGTACTCGGTACGAGGCAGCTGCGCCGTCCTGGGGAATTGGGAATGTATAACCCAGAATACAGTATGAGAGCATGCAACCGTACCAGACGTCTGAAGGTTGATGATGTAGCGCTCTCAATAGGAGTCCATCAATAAGAAGGAATTCGTTTTTCATACCCAAATATTCACATTTTCTCGGATTTATTTTCCTTTTTTTATACGTTTTCCAGTATTAAATTGTAAATGCGTGGTAATTTTTTATTACTTAATTTCGGATAGAAAATTTCTCATCGCACATTTTGTAATTAAATACATTTCAAAAGTATTTCATTTAGGAAGTTTATTGACGAAAAGTTTTCTATTAAATTAAAAGAGTTCAAGGCTCCACAAGTATAACCAACTGATTATGCAAGGACATGAATTATCTAAAATTGAGCGATATAACTTGTTTTGGAGTTCCGCAGTTTATGCAATTGTTGCATTTTTGAAATAATAGGAATTAGCGCCTTAGAATATTAATTCTGTTTAAAATACAAATTCATTCTGCAAAAAAATTGATAATTTCCTAAAAACACAATCGAAGAAGGTCATAGACCCTTTTCTTCCTGTTCAGACGTGTAGAAGAAATGTTCTCTTTTCATCCTGTCGTTTACCTTGTGATAAAGTAGATTCATTTTTCATATGACGTACGTGTTTCCTCTGCAGTTTCGTTACCTCCTTTTTCTTCAAACCGTTTGCCCTATTTGGCCCCTGCTTCCCCGTGGCGTAGATGAGATCTGCCGCGGACGTGTCAAAGCGCTAGGCCAGCGACCTCTGCGCCCGGGTGGCCGCTCGGCGCGGCGAGGCGCTTCCGCCATCTCTGCTAATGAGAGGCCGCGTTGTTTTGCCACCACTGCCTCCGCCGCCGCTGCCGACCCCGCCCCCGCCGCCGTCCCCGCCCCCGCCGCCGTCCCCGCCCCCGCCGCCGACCCCACCGCCACCACCGCCACCACCCCCACCGCCCCCACCATCACCACCACCACCACCACCACCGCCATCGCCCCCGCCCCCGCCACTGCCACCGCCGCCACCCCAGTCACGGCCGCCGATCCCGCCACCGCTGCCAAACCCATCACCGCCACCGCCATCGCTGCCTCCACTTCCATTGCGGTCTTCGTCACTGCCGTTTCGCAGTGGGCACAGTCTCTTTGCTCATTCGTGCTTTCCGCCTTTCATTCGTCTCTTCCGCCGCTGGTCCGCTGACCCGGCCCCTCCTCCTTATGGTTTTCCTCTGCCTGCTCTAGCTCTTTCTCTGATTTCTTTTATATCTACTCTATTTCTGTCTCTTTTTTTCGCCTCTCCATTTCTCCGTCCTTAGTTCGTTAACCAAGTCCTTGGCGTCCGCCTCCTCCTTCTACTCGTCGTCTGCGCCAAGGCATCTGACACTTCCTCCAGATCCATCCCACCCGCCGATCAGTCTCCTCCTTTTCCTATTCACCTTTCCCTCACTATTGACGTACTCGTATACTTCATACTCTACCTCTCTAATTTCATCATACTTTTCCCGTGGTTATGCTTCAGCCACCTGTATTTGAGACAACACATCCTGTATAAACCATGCCTAACATCATTGTTTCTGCATATTTCTTTGCACTTTAATTATTTCCATCACCACGATCGGTCCTTCACTACCTATATTATTTCCTTGAAAGTGGAACGTGAACGGCAAAAATTCATATTCTTGGTCATATCGAACTGTAATAGTAAAATATTCATGTCTACGCTATTTTATTGCACGCAGTTCCAGGTAGATTGAACCCATTATGTCCCGCCGCTTCAAGCAAACTGAAGTCGACATGACAACCTTTCAAGACAGTTTTGTTTGCAAGAATAATACGATATGGAGGTAGTAAGTGATTTCATACCCAAGATGTAATAATCGCGATTGTGTCGGTGGTCCGTGTACATAAACGTGGAGCTTTGAGGCGCGAAGCGGAGAGATGCAGCTGTCAGTGGAAACGCGACTCTCAACTGCTCCTGTCAACGTAAGTCTGCCAAAGGGCCCCTCCCGACAAGGCCGTCAGGCGGGGCGGGCACCTTCCCTACCATCAGTGGCAACGAGGAGAGGGGGCACCTACATCTCGCAGCGTAACACATATTGTTGACCCGTTGAGACGTCAAATTCGGCCTGCCTCCGCCTTATTTGGCCACGGACCTGCCCCTGGAACAGCACAGCGTTCTGTGCTCAATGGTGTCCATACTCCCCAGTTATGACGAGAGATTTCCTTACCTGATTTTGTTTCTTTTCTACTTAATATTCAAAAAAAGTTCCTCGGTGCGATTTGTTTGGAAAAAAGTCCTTTAGTTTCATTTGAGGCACTCAACACCAAGAGCCTGAGTACATCGTTGTTCAGCGAGGTCCAAAATGTCATGCAGATGAGTTGTAATGTTTTCTGATCATCCACTCGCTTAAAGTTCCTTATCAGAGCAATGAGCTGTGAAGAATTTGTAGCAGTAGTTTTACGGAGCGTTGAGGTATGTGTGAAACGATCCTCCGTTCCAAATCAATGAAAAAAACAGAAGAGACTACTGGAGGACGAAATTTGCGATCTTACATTCACTTTCTTGTATATTTGTACTTAGTACAGAAATAATTGTAATCCTGCAGCGAAGTGTCGTTTCGTGTGTTCCAGATCCCGAAAAAGTGGGTGGCGCCCTTGATACCAAAACTTTTTCTTACTAATACCTGTAGTAAATTACTTTCTATCAACCATGTGTTACCGTACATTTAGTCGATGTGACTGTCGTGACCTCGTAGATTTCAAAGCTTTTCGAAATTTCCTCCAAAATGACTCCAAATATATTTTTTAATTTTTAGCTGGAATATAGCAAAATTTGTTTATAAAGATGGCTTAGGTCAAATTTTTGTTGAAAACTTCTCTTTTGGGAAATGTAAAAGCGATTATTTATACCAGTTCTTTGACTTTGGCTTTAGAGATATTACGAGGTCAGTAGCCATATGCGCCTATGTATGTAGGATCCTGTCAAAGCCCCGTTTAACATTTTGCCGGTTGGAAGTATTTTTGCGAGTTCAACCACTTTTATAATATTATCTAACAGCTACAAACAATACGAGAAATATATATATATATATATATATATATATATATTTCTCGTATAGTTAAAATAAAATAAAAAATAGAAATATTTATAAAATATGTATTGTTGTTCCACAAGTTTACTCGTAATTTCATGTTCGAGTGTTTTCTTTCCGAGTTCTTAGGTTCCGAATATGAAAGCTGGATTGGGAAATTGTTTGATTTAAAACACCATAGTGTTCACTAGTTCGAACGTTCGTATCGCCCCAATAGTTCTCCACCACCTTTGTTGACACTGTTCTTCATCGCCCCCGCAATTTTAATCGCCGCTGCTGCCCCGGAGGAGCGGTCGCCAGCGGGGTCTGGCTGGGGCTTGCGCCTGGAGTCCTAAGCGGAATGGACGGCCTCTGTGGGAGCGCCGGAAGAGAAAAAACCGCCCGCCCGCCCGCCAGAAGGCAGCAGGACACCGCTCGGCGCCTGCGCGGGCGCGGGCGGGGGCAGGGGCGGGGACGGGGGCGGAAGCGGGGCGCGCCATGAAATAACCCGCGTAATATTCATACGAGCGTAGGCGCGGGACCGTTAACATGTTTCCAACGACGTACATACTGTGTTTTACTCGTGTTCAGCTCATCGTTGTTGAAGATTTTGAGCAGTTTTTAATGTTAATTTTTGCAGCACTTTTACAAATATTTTCGCTGGTTTAAATGTGTGATTTAAAAAAATTATTACATGAGACTACACAGTTGACTTACATATATTTCTCCACCTGTCTAGTCCGCTTCATTTTCGATGTACTTATTATGTTTTCCAACTCTTCCAATTTCTTATTGGTATGTTTGTGTCCAGTAAAGACGATCGAAAAATTGATTTGTTTTCTCAGTATATGAATGAAATATGTTTTATATTATCATAAATTATACTGTATCACGAAATTCATTTGATGTTTAAATATTTTATGTTACTATTTTTATTTCAGACCACCACAATTTACTAGCAAAATAAATGATCTAACGTATCGAGTACTTCAAATAAAAAGAAGCAGCTCTTCGCGATGTATGCGGAAAAAATTAAACATTTTTGCCGTTTTCTACTTGAGACTAGACAATTACTGTATTTCCCTGAGAAATTTGAATCAGTGACCATCTTTAGTATTCACAGAATATAACTAGGATAATAAATTTTAATAATTTTCAACAATACTTCATTTCCATCGAATATTCGGAACAAATTGTTTTAAATATACTGAAATAAAACTTTGAAACCCATTGAATACAACCCCAAAATTATAAGCTAGCTATTTACGTGTAGGAGGTAGCAACTTTGTTGCCCAACTCAATTTCCTCTGGCATACAACAACAAAAGCACATCATAAGATTGTGGACACGATAGTCTGTAATCGAAGGTGAACTACTCCCCTCATTTGATGGCTTCTTGCTCTCAGCGCATATAAAAGCATGCCCGTTGATAGGGCGTGTTAGCAATCCGTTCGGAGAGGAAAACAGTGCAATGCTACGCAGGCGCCTTTATCACACAAAGCGCTCTCAGGCGCTGTTTGCATCGCCCGAGGTGCTCTTGCGCGAGCCGCCCCGGAATTAGGTGGCAGCGGCTTCTTGTTGGACGCTCGCCGCGATACGTTCTGCATGTTTCGTGTTATCTCACCCCCGCGCCGCCCGCCACCCCGCCCCGCCCCGCCCCACTTTTCTCCCATCCGCTCCTCCTGCCGCTCCATCAACCATGAAACCCAACTGTCCACCCACCGCCCCTCCTCCACCCTACGAGACTTTGACAGAAGGCTAAAAGCAAATGTTTACAATAAATGTGGTGTGAAATGGATGGACATTCAAAACATTATATTTGTTAAGGTTGTTGGTTTCAGATAGCTAAGCAAAACAATAGTCAATTTGATGCCGCTAATTCCACACTTTGCCCGTCCATTTCCAAGTCGACGGCCCGTCTTCAGCCTGCGTCCTCCACGTTTTATGTAAAAGATTGTAGAATCCAGCCAACACGTTATCTATACTACTTTTTCTGTCAAAACACAGATTCAGCTTATCCTGACTCCTTCCTTTGCATCACTCCAACGTAAGAATGTCTGTTTCAATAGTTCACGGATATCCATTACCTCCATCGCGAGGACTAATCTCACAAACACCATGGACGCTCTGTGGCTCCCAAGTCGTCCCTCATCTCGCTGCCTCCGCCCCGAACGCACTGTCGCCTTCTCGTCCTCCACCGCCGCCGCCCTTAGCCGCCTGCTCCGCTGCTCCTTGCGCCGTCGCGCCGCCGCAGCAAAACAGACAGCGCACCGCCTTCGTAGATTTACTTAATGGCAAAAGTAAATTTCGGACGATGGCGTTGCTGTGTAGCGGGAAGGAAGCACGGCCCGGATCGGTCCACAAGGTTCGGGCTTCCTTGTGTTGGGCCTACAAATGTAAACTAGATTCTGAGATGATGTAATTGGTAGCGGCGTTTTCAGTCGGAGATCCTCGAAGTGCAAGCCAGCAATCTCATTATGAGAAGTGCAGATGTCATTAATACGTTTACTATTAAAAGTCAAGACGATTCGTCACGTCTTCTCTAACTTACCAGCAAAACAACAGCACATACTGCTAATCACACGTTTCTTTAGCCGTGAATCCGTAGAACAGGCACCATCCTGCATACATTTTACTTTCTCGCTTCGGAGTAGAGAGACAATTCTCTAATGCCGGGCGAAAAAACGGCGTATTTTCGACAGAAAAACTCTTCTTACAGGGTTCTGTAACGAAGAAACGGGTAAGTCCAGTTGCTAAATTTAGAAAAAAAAGTCCTCTTAGACGTGTAGCCAGAATCCATGTTTTGTGGGTCCTTGATACAGAATAATTGATTGAAGGCAAGTCTTGTGTCTGTCTGTGAACATCGTTAGCGACCATATCCTTCAGGCGATTTTCTCCCAAATTGCCACAATCGATCTGGCTAATGGCGCAGTACATGAATCCTCTAGAACATTTTCCAAATTTTGAAAAATGTGTGAAGGACGTTTAGGAGAATGGTGCAGGTCTCTAGTTGAAAACCCAGATTTTTCGAAAATTGCAAAAGATCAAACTTGTTTCGGAGTCTTCCTACCACCTAAATATTCAAGATAATTCTTCCATTTTGAAATCTGTTTCTTCAAGACAGATTTTGAAATAAGATCTTGGACAATTTTCGAAAATTTGTGTAATTTTCGCGTAATTTTGCGTGAAAATACGGGCGAGAAAGTACGTGCGGTTTTAGCACCACTAGTTATTCTTTCGAGCAACATTATTTAACGTATTCAAACTTTATGGAGACTTATTTATTATAGACTGAGGTAGCAAGGATAATAAAAATCTTCAGGTTAGAACTTAGTAGATTTGAGATTCAACTCGCTGTTGATCTTATGGAAATTTTGTCTTCGGGAAGTTGAGACGATATTTTTGCGTTAATTCACAAGAAAATACAACAAAACATACTTATTAATGGTAGTCAATTCATGTCTGTAAATGACCCTACGTATCCCTGAACGTCACTTCAAACAGATAGGCCTACTGGTTTGATTGCCCATGATACCGTATAAGTTGTCGCCCCCATGATGGTGATGAATGTAAATAAGAATTTCGTAAACTGGTCATATATAGAAATGCACGAGTTCTGATCCGAGTTCTAACTTGATACTCGCTCATTTTGTTCCCTTTTACTTCACAGATGTGAGAATCGACAAATTTCCTGAATACCCTACTCCTGTTTTTCAAACATTTTACAAAGTACAGAATCCGCATCTCTCCTGCACCTGAAATTGACTTTCGAGCAGGCTATAATATACTACGTTTTGACATTTCCCCCCAAATTTTCCCGAAAAAAAACAACATATATTTTCTCCAGAAATATGATCACGGACAAAATATTTTTTTTCAGGGTGCCTTCTTGGAACTAATCCCTGTGAAAATACTTCTAACATGCTTGTTTTAACAATTTAATCTCCGTTCTCAGAAAACGTTAGTAGGATTACGTTTCAACACACCGTATACCACAGAAACACTCCAAACACTCGCTGCCATCGGGACCAGCAATCCGTCCACCAGATAGGCTACTACCACCACCCTCGCCCAAACAGCTTCTCGCCACTCAAGGGAAGGGGAGGCTTCGTCCAGCGTGAAAACGCAGTTAACAAAAATATTTCCGCGTTCAGCGTAACTTCATTTGCGGGCAAGGCGTTCTACCCACACGACATCACGAACTCTGAGAATTTACATTACACGACGACGGCGGCGGCGGCGGCGAAAATAACTTCATTAAATAAAAGTCGTGCGCCGGCGGGGGCGGGGGCGGCGGAAGCGACGGCGGCGGCGGCGACGCTGGCTGCAGTGCGCATTTTAATTACTGCCGACGCCGCGAGAGGCGCGCAAGACACGCCGACGTCGCGTGTTCATGCGTGAGCTTACGCCCGAATCCTCCGCTGGACCTTGGCGAGCAGTGGCCATGTCGGGGGCCACCAATTCCGTAAAATGTGCGCTAGCATTAAATACCGCGGTTGGGTTTTTTTTTCGCCTGGGTACTAAAGAGTGGCGACATTTAAACTCTTTCTCTATTACCGCCTTTCCCTTGTCTCCGCAGACCTCGGTGGTATGAGGGCTAGTGCACATACTTGCAAACTCAAGTTCATGGGTTCCATCTTCATTGAAGGCGGTGGATTTTTTTAAGGGCACAAAATCTCTAGTGGGTAATGTAGAATGAAAAGTACCCTTGTAAATACCCGGTATAATTTTTTGCGTAATATTCCGCGATAATATCTCTTGTTCAATCGCCCAGTTCAAATTTGTTCCAATCTCAGTTCCATTAGACCAGTTCAAACCACAACCGTCGTTGGGTTTCCTAGAAAAAATACCAAACGCAACACAAAATTCATTTTAATATTCTGTGTTCGCATTTCTTAATGGGTTGGCATTCGCGTACTCACAAACCGTCTTGTGTTTTGTCTAGATCACGGAGGCCAGAATCAAAAAGGGATTGGGGACGCTACCTGCCTCCCGATTCCAAGAAAGAGAGTGAGAATAGGATGCAATTTGTGCGATCTGCGCAACGGGTTTACGGTGCAGCTCCGACATCTAGAATTGAGACAAGGAAACGTTAGGATTGGCTAATCTGAGCAACCGATCGCTAGGATTATTGAGAGGAAGCAAGGCGGCTGCGAATTTGCTTTCCGCACCTCAGAAACCCACCTCCGACGGGACTCGAAGACAGAAACTCCCTGGCTGCGAAGGTACGGTTGTAATCTCCATCTTCATAGGATAATTCGATAGGTCTGTCTTAACTAAAGAGTTCAAAATGCTCTAAAAGTCGCCAACATGGAGTGTTACGTTGTGTGGTATCATGGATTATAAGCGGTTGGCCCATCTGCTTTTTTTAGTGATATTCGGGTTACATGAGGGTATTTACAGACAAGCGTTGACTAACTGTAATTAGGATTTTTGGGATGCATGTACTATGGGTATAAATTATTTTTTTTGAAGTTTTAGTAACTTCAGTCTTTCTTTCCCTGTTTTGTATGTATAAGATATGATACAAAGACACTATTTCAACAAGTAACATACTGTAAGGTTTTATTAGCCTATAAAATGCAATACCAACTTTTACTATTATTACATTCATTTCACCCGAAGAGAGTGCTCTGAAACAGATTCAAATGTAAATTTTCCATCTCTAATATCCTAAAGAGAATGAAAATACATCATTAAGCTCTGAATTAATGAGATTGTAATTACTGTACTGTTATTAGGGAGCCAGTGTCAAACTTTCGTTTATTACGGAATTACATGAAATTGTAATATACAAATTTCCAACGTGAAAACGCCTGATTCAGCATGAGTCAGAAATAAACTGTAGACGAATGCATTATTTTTTTAGTTCAACAATTCGTGCAGTACGTGAAAAAGTAAAAAGTGCATTTGAACGTTTTACAACAGAAACACTGGAACTATTCTTTTCAAGATTCCTGAACGCAAATGTTTTTAATGTCTTCATGTTATTTTTTGGTAGTGATAAATGCAGATTATTCTGTTGGATCATCTCGATGTAACAAGAACATGAAAATTTTTAAAATGTGGAATTTTAATCTTCCTTTTCTCAATTAAATACAACAAACGAAAGTAACATGACTCACCCCATTGAAACTTATGAAGTACTTAGGGAACATGCTACACCAGCACCAATGCTGTTTATTAAACCCTGTCATTTCATGTTTCTCCTTTGTTGACCTTAAACGTGCCAACTGGCTATGAAACATTTTCAATATTGCTTGTTCCACGTGGAAACTAAACAATTATAAAATATTTATTTAGCATAACATCACAACTAGTACGTTGGATCCAATTAACTGCGGTCTGGAAGTAATTCAAGAGATTACATTCCCTCGCAAATACCGTTCGCCACTCGTTTGCTTCCACCATTACGATGCGCGGTCTCTCACATCGAGTGTTCTTTACATTCCACGCCGCTCCAGGTGATTTTCGATATTTTGTCCAGTCGCTGCTCGGTAGTGCCGACAAAAGAGTTGAAAAAATTATCCTCATCTGGTGCTTGCGTTTTGTTTGTTTGTTCCTGCCTGAAATTGTACTAATGAACAGCATTTAAAACGGACAAAAATGAAATAAAACGCTACGCCCATTATTTTAAGTTATATTTGGAACTCGCGGTTCCTGTTCCACCCGCACAGGCCCAACATTTGTCTCTCAATTACGGAACGCGGATGTAGCGTGATGTGGGGACAGTGTACGAGGACGTAGCTTCTGTGGCGTAGGGAATTGCAGGCAAACTAACCACACGTTCGTGAACGCGATCGTAGTGTTTTATTGCTGCAATAATTATTTCGCAGTCACTAAGCATTTATTTACTTAGAATTTTTTATTCCCCTTATTGATATTTTCGTGTTATTAATATTCGGACAATTCATTGAACGATAGTCAAGTAGGACAGGAGACAAATTACTAGGAAATAATGGCAAGAATAGTAAATATTGCGAGTCCTAGGGCAAAGATTGAAAAATAAATTGAAATTTTATATCTTGAAATGTGTGTAAATTGAAGAACGGGAAAGAGAGGAAGAAATAAGAGAAGAAAAGGAGGATACCGAGGCCGAGGAGGGGAAAGAGAAGGAAATGAACTTCGTGAAATTGACGCCTGATTAGTCATTGCAAGTTATATACTATATACTACCGTTTCTAATTAGTTAATAATGAAAAAGTGGTAGAACTGTAAAGATAATTCGTCTCTGAGTGGCTTGTACGTTCGGATTTCTTGAGTGATATTGGGTAAAAATTTGTGAGTACAGTACTGGTACAATAGTTATCGCTACGACTTACATCTTCGGGGGCTAAATTCAATCCTGTCATTCTTCCTCAACTCCTCTCACGCGTGCAGTGTCTTCATTCAGGAAATCTAGACTAGTCGTTCTTAACCGGTGATTCGCAACAGTATCGTAATTAAACGATCCACAAAGAAACTGGAATAATATTTAAATTGAGTGCTCTAATTATATATATATATATATATATATATATATATATATATATATATATATATATATATTAAAATAATATATTTTCGTTTTGCTTCATTATTATGTAGTGTTACTCTATAAATTGAGCAATTTTTCTCAAAGAATTTTTTCAGGAAATGAGATAAATGTGTGATTAAATGTACACAATTAGTTCCTTTTAAATTTAATAGCAAAGGTTGGAAAATCAACATACCTGAACGTGAGAACGTGATTACGTATTAGTATTAAAGTACTGTAATACAACGAAATTTACATTTTCTTTAAAAAAGGAAAGAGCTCTATTTGGACAGATGCTTCATACAAGTAAATTGGAACAAAAATGTTATATTGCGAAATAATTTGTTACAAAATACAATTGTGAGTTACAAAAGTCTTCCACAAACGTAATGTGCACGACTGAGTCTTGCAAAAACTGTGTATTGTTAGAAACTTGCGAGCAACTCTTCCAAACATCGTCTTTCAATTTGTTTTATTATATTTGTCTGTGGTCTCCGCTCAATGTTCCACAAAAATGTAAATTTTCACACAAAATCTTGGTGAGCACATTGTACCGTAGAATACAAAATTGTTTTCGTAATGTGACTCTGATCCGCAAAATTAAAAATTGCGAATTTAGTGAATCGCAGCTAGTAGTTGCCGACCGCTGTTCCAAACAACATTATTAACCTTCCTCATTTTCTTCTTCTTCTTCTTCTTCTTCTTCTTCTTCTTCTTCTTCTTCTTCTTCTTCTTCTTCTTCTTCTTCTTCCGATATTTCGAAGAGGCTCCTAAATTAACAAAATTTATGACCTCTGTCGTGATGCATCGAAATCACATAACCATTTTAACCTGTCGGGGTTAAAATATGACTCACACTTACTCGGCTCGACACGGAAGAACAATCACATTTCTGGAAATTTCAGCACATTACAAGACTGCTTTCTCGGACATGCCCTTCCGTCGCTCACGCTTGCCCTGAATCGCGACCTCGCACCGAGGGACCTCCGCCAGTGGAGCGCGGCGGCGCGGAGTTCCGTGACGTCTCCGCTGGAGGAGGAGCTGCTCCCCCAACGCCGCCGATTCGTCGCCGCCGGAAGTGGCCGCGTAATCGCTTCCCGCTCAGCGCAGCGCGTCTGAGCGCAGAAATTTATATTTCCGGCGGAGGCGCCGCTGGCGGCGGCGGCGGCGCGCGGTGCGGCAGAGGCTCCGAAGGTGGGGTGGGCGGCGGAGGAGGAGTCGCGCAAAGAGCCACGGCGGGATGCGGCAACGGAGCGGGGCCGTCGTGGCGGTGTCGCGGGGTGGTGCGAGGCGGGGTCAGGTGGGTGGGGAATGGCGAGATGGAATGGGGGGTCGGGACGAGGGAAGAGACGTGCGGGGAAGCGGGGTGGGGAGGTGGGGCGTCGGACGCGTGCGAGGAGACGTGCGAGCCGGAGGAGGGGCGTGATAGGGCAGAAAGGGGTGGCGGAGAGAGGCTTTGAAGCGGCGCAGAGGGGGCGTGCAGTGGCAGGGTCAAAGCCGAGAAAAGGGGGCATGGCGGAGCATGAAGTGACGGGGAGTGGCGGTGGCGGGGCGGTGTACTGCGAGGTGAAGCGGCGGTATGAGACCGTGATATTGTACCGTAGGCCCAGGCTGGAAGGGTGGTGTGGAAGTGGTGGTGTGGAGATGTGATGCGGCGGAAGAGACTGCGCAGGTAGGTTGGCCTGTGAAAAGGGAGACTTGCAAGAAGTGACAGCTGGCTGGCAAGCGGAGGCGAACATGGGGCGGTGCTGAATGTGATGGCGATGCCTGCGGCGGAGATCAAGAAGGCGCTGTCTGCTGTAGAAAAGGAGGCGTGGCAACGTAAACGGCGGGGAGGCGGGGCGAAGACCAAGTAAATACAGACGAACATGAAGACAATAGTGATTCTGATTACAACAGAGGTGTAGGGGCTGGAGTCAAAGGTCTAGGCTGCGTTTTAGGGGTCAGTGGTGGAAAAAAGGATTAGAGATTAGCGCATAAAAGGCGGAAGAATGCCAGGGAAAACGGAGGCGAATGTTGCGGGTGCAGAGATGATAGTAAAGTAAGCCAATGGTGGCAGATGAGACTGGGTCGATGAGAACTGTAGAAAAGAAACGGCGGCTGGCAGGAATGTGTTTTGAAGGCTGAAGATGTGGTAGTGTATAAGATGAAGATGACGGAAGGAACTCTGAGAAGATGAAACCGAATGTGGGGAAGGCGCAAAAGATAAAGAACGGGCAGTGAAATGTCCAAGCGATGGAGGCTCGGAAGGGGCCGACGTGTTAGAGGAGGAATCGGCTACGGCTGAAGATGAAAAGAACGGCGAAGAGGTGGAGAGGGTGTCACGGAGAAGAGCTCGCCTGGCGGAAGGCGAGGTTCGAGCGGTGAGGGCCGGGAAGGCAGCGGGGAAGGGGTAGGATGGAGGATGGGGCAGCAGCGCCGGTGAGAACGATTGAGGTAGTAATCGGGGGGAGGGCAAGCCAGTCGAAGGTGGGGGCGGGGGCGGGAGTGGGGCTGCGAGCGGGTGAGCGAGCGTAGCGCTGCCACCCCCCAGGGAAATGTTTCCCACCATTTGGAAAGGAGCTTCCGAAGCACGAACACTTCGGCGGCGGGGCAGCGGGGGCTGCGGGGCTGAAGCGAGATCGCGAAGTCGTCTGCGCGGGAGAGAGTCTGCCAGGCAGAAACGGTTCGCTTGAATTTTAACAACGGGAAGGGCTCTTCCCGTAATTTAAATTGTATTGAAGTTCTGTTTAAGTGGGAACATCCACTCGAGCACTTTTGCTATTCAATCGCAAAATTAATTTCATATTGATGAGCTGAAATTTCCGTCGATATTCACTCATCAAAAGAGCAGACACATTTTGGACCTCCATAATCCTTGTTGTATACACCAAGTCTCTATGTTATTTGGTGAATTGTCAAATTAAAAATAATCACATACTTAAAATATATACCGATGATGTCTCGAAAACAGATATGAGGGTTTGTTTCCAAAGAGATATTTTTAAAAATGCAGTCCATGCAAATGCATATTGTATAATCTCCGTGCTTATATTCACACCCTTTTTAGTAAAAGGTGCACGAATTATTTACATCATATTGAGTCTCGTGTTTAAAAGATTGACAATATCGTCAATGGCCGAGAAATATTCTTTGTTGGCAAGAACTACGGCGTTAGTTTGCAGTTAAATTTACTACCTAAGAATTGAAATAAGAATTATCGTATAAAAACTATTAGCTCTTAAAATAAATTATTTGTCCTATAGTTCGCTAAGAATTATCATAAATCAAACAAATGTTTTTCATTGTGTGCCTTGTTTGTACGACATTGCTTTAAAATGTGAATTCTTGAAAAATATCAGTGAATAATGATAGGCTAACTCATAAACTAATTAAATTATTTCTCTTGTAAGAATTGGAGGATATAATAATTCAAAAACAATTAAATATATGTCTCAATGATGAATGTTATTTATCTTCTTTATAACTGCTGCCAACAAAGGTGACTCAGGGCGTCAACTGACGCAGTGCCTCTGAGCGGGAAGTCCTGGTGTTCGAGTCCCGTCGGTAGCAGGATTTTCGACTCCAGCTGGATAGCTAGGTCGAATTCATCCGCTATCTGGAGGAGAGTTCTAGCAACCGGCTGCTATGATCGGTAGTTCTGTGGTTTCTCCGATCAACACCAGGCAAATGCCGAAGCAGTACCGTAACAGACGGGTCACGGACCGCACGCGAACTTTCCTTCCTCTTCCTTGCCTTATCCCCACCCCTACACACACACACACACACACACTCACACACACGCGCATTCACTACACTACCACACTTGTCGGGAGACCAGTCTTGGGCTTAGAGCTTGTCCTCGCTGAGGCGGTGCCCTGCTGGTGAGAGATATGTGGTTGGGGAAAATTCTTGACGAGCCAACGTAGGTTGGATCTCTCTATTCAGCGGAGAAAGATAACTGCCATCTTGTTCGATAAAAACGTGCACTGCACTCACAGGAATAATGACCTCAGCCCTTGACGCGTTCGGCATCTCGTACCAATCAATCATATTATAATTGCTACCATAGCGGACGTACGTTAATAAATAAATTTAAGAACATCTTTTTGTTAGTAGATCTCGAGGTGACGTAAGAACTTTGTGTTGATACAGCATTTTAATATGTTTTTATATTAGAGTTACAATTAGGTCTCTTTAAATTCCTTCAACTCACATTTCTGCAATGCAATTATTCCCTTACATTCAGTAATATCACTTGGTTTGAGAACAATCCCCTGATTCTATTAGTTAAAAGTGCGACCTTAAATAAATATATCCATTGTTTATGCTGCATAAAATTAAGGAATTCTTGAGCAAGAAAAAGTTGTTCAGAAGAGCTTGTTTGAAACTCATTTTTTGTGTAGTACACGCCTGTATAAATTTCATTTAGTTTAATTTTCCTTTCGCCAACTATTTCTAAAATATGTGATAAATATGTAACAATTCTTCGAGTAAAGTCCATTTTTCCACTAAGCCGTGATTCGTTATATTTGTCTTCCTACCGCGATGTCCTTGCATCCAAAAGTGTGAAACCACTTTTTCTTCAAACAACGTAGATCAATTCCTCTCTCTATTCCCATTTCAGAAACATGTGTAGATTTCACACGAGATTCATGCTCTTAAGCATTTCGTTTTCCGGAACACGAGCGACCTGAACGCTAAATGAACACAACAAGTCCTTTCCCAGTATTTATGCATTCATAGATTCTAATTACACGCTCTCATATTGTGCGTAATAACAATATCTCTCGGTTGTTTGGGCTACGTAAAACAATGGCTCGGAAGGCAGAGCGGTGCGGCCGGTGCGAGCTCGTTTTGTTTGTTGCTTCTTTCTCCTCTTTTGAACATTATAATGCTCGTCTCACAGCGAGATAATCTCTCTTTCGCGCAGTTTCGTATTTATGAATGATAATTGCGGGTTATCGCGCGTGCGGACGCAATTTAACCGCGTGCCGCGAGTTCAAATTTCGCTGTTGCTACTGCTGCACTACATCGCGACCGGCGCACAGTTCGTACTTTCGACCATGTAGGTAAAAAAAACAGGGAATTTTAAGCACGGTTACAATGTATTAAATGTACGAATTGTGTATCCCACGGGTTCTCATGCATCTGTTCCGAATATCATGAGCTTTGAGGCGTTATGGTTGGTCACCTAAGTATTTTTGTCCGTCCGAACCCAACTTCTTAGGGCCTACGCACCCTTCGGAATGGAATGTAGATTAACGCAGGACACGGACGCTCCTGACCTCAATTGCGAAAGTTTGCGTACCACTAGTAACCGGAGCTCAACTATGCTAGGTGGCTTAGGACTATGCTAGGTGGCTAGGTGGCTTAGGAGCTCAACTATGCTAGGTATTCCAAAGCTAGGTGGCTGAGGGGTCTCTATTCGTCTACTCACAGCCCTCACGTAGAAAACAATGATGTGAGTTTCACCAAGAAAGTCAGGAAGCCGGGTGATCATTCCAATGTTTCACAGGAACAGAATTAAAAAATTGGCCAAACGTTTAAAGACTACTATGAACTGCTGTCTTAGATGCTTTTGAATATGACATCTACTGTCCACGGCGGAACAAGAATTTTTTTTTTCCTGGTTGTCAAAAATATCACTTCGCTAAATGTTCAAAAGTAGTGTTATTTAACATAACGACAATTCGCCTATCTGATTGTTTTTCAGGGTTTGCCTATCACATATTCACTAATACTACAACAGTAGCAATTAACCAAATTATCGAAAACAACATCGGAAATCTCAAACTGCAGTATTTGTTGTGAGAACACACTTAAAAACACATTATTCACCGTCACAATCATATGTTTGTTTGATTAGTGATTCCGGTCGCATCCACTGCTATGATAATTAGTCCCGTTAGTATAGTGCATTTCTTACCTCGGTGATCCGCTGTCTGACGAGATCCGGTATCGACCTACGTCAGCTTGAGGAGATTTTCCCAAATCAGGTTTCATCCAGCTCTATAAGCTCACAACAGGTAGTGCAGTGCACGTGAGTGTATGTAAGTGGTAAGGATATTACAAGGAAGGGGAAGGAAAGATCACGCGCGGGGTATGGCCCGTTTGTTACGGTATTTCTCCGGCATTCGCCTGGTATTAACCGGGAAAACTATGGATTACTCACAATCAGAGCAGCCAGCAGCTCGAATTCTCCAGACAACGGCTGAATTACACGTAGCTATATAGCTAGTGTCGAAAATCCTGCCATCATCGGGACTCCAGGTCCTCTCAGCTAGAGGCACTGTAATAACAACAGTTAATGCCCTGAGCCACCTTTGCCGGTGTCAGAATATTATAGAAATAAATTCAAAACTGAATTTTTTTTTTCACGTAAAAGACGAAAGTGGCTCACTGTGCGCGCGGCACGTGGCTCGCATTCCAGAACGCGAAGCGGTGAGGCGCGGGCGATCGCGAATCGCGCCTCCCGCTCTCGCACAACCCTCGCCCCCACCCACCGCCACTCTCCCACCCAAGCCGCCGCACGATCTTACCTCAATTGCAGGCCTGTAGAGATACAGATGACTTGCTTTCCATCCAGCGGCGTTTCGTAACGAATTCCGTCTGTGGCGTCATCCGGAGTTCGCGGCTTCGATTCCCCGTCGACCGCGCCCATCGCGCTCCGCGGATTTCGACGCCCGCCCGTGCCACCCGCCCGCCGAGTGAAAGCGGAAGGCGAGGGGCAGACGAGCGCCGTTCACGCCCTCGCTGGGTCCTAGTTGGAGCCCCCGCTGCGCCCAATCTTTGCCATTCTTCCGACCCTTCTCCGCCCCGCCTCCGCCCCGCCTCCGCCCCGCCTCCGCCCCGCCTCCGCCCCGCCTCCGCCCCGCCTCCGCCTCGCTCCCATCCCTACTCCACCCTGCCTCCAACCCTCCCCGCCATTCCTCCTCCCCGACTTCGCCGCCTCGCCTTGCCCCATCTCCACTCATCCTCATGCTCTCTCTTATATATGTTTGTTTAGATTGCTGAGATTCAGATTCATCACTTCATTACTTTTTATTTGGCTGGGATTTAAAAAAAATGAACTTCTTTAGTCCTAATTCCTTACTGTATTTGAGACATGTAAATAAAACACAATGATGTTATACTTCTTTACACTTTTCAACATCCCCCTTAGCATCAACATGAAGAAACATACTTGTAGATATTGAGAAAACTGACCAATTTTATCCACCGAAACACTTGGATACGAATGCTTTATCTCCATAACAGGTGGTAGTCAACCAATTTGAAATGATACATTTTTTATTACATTCATTGCTTGATATGTTTACTTATGACTCTAATTTAAGTTAAATGTATGCTGTATTCAAGTTAAATTAATTATTCTTGCAGACTTCAATGCCCGAAATGTAATGCCGACATGAATATTCATTATACAATCTCCGTAGAGAAAATCCGCGAAATTGCATCAATCCTGAGGAATCTGTATAAAGTAGAATTATTCTAATTTATGTATTTTCTAGCTTATAAGTATTCAATACAACTCGCGCATAATTCACGTAGCAGAAATGATTGAGGTATTAATTTTCCAAACATTGTTTCGGAAGAACTTTTACAGTGCATCCGATTCGAACTGTAAGTTTGACATTGAGAATAGATGGGTCCCACATTCGTAGAAACATGTTTACATAATACAGAATACATAATACACCTTTACATAATTCAGAAAGTAAAGAAGGAGTGTACAATTGGAATGGCATAGGCGGAATATTAATATCCTGGTTCAGAAGTGAGTGAAGCCAGTGGACGGAAATGTATTATTGAAAACCATAGAAACAATTTCACTTGGATATTGATATGTTTATTTTCAAAGAGACGTATCTTCATTTCCGTTTGTTTTCTAGTTTTACGGATCAATGTATTCTTAACATCTTTGTCCATCATGTTGACAAATATTGCGTTCAAAACTAGCATCTCTCGTGTTAAACGGTACCCGAAAACTGTTGAATGCTATCTTGAACTATAAGGATCCATGCATGCATACTATGCTTTCCTGAAACATCGTGTTTCCTGAATATACATCACTTTGGACATACGTTCTTCGATTATGAACCCACTTCTTATCAGAACCAATATACGGCACCGCAAGGAGAGAAAAAACTCTGGTATCTTCCATTACACGCTTTCAATCACCTTTGCGGTCACCATCGCTTGTATCGCCATTGCTGCCATCTCCCGCATTCCCCGCTGAGTTGGAGTCGCTGCGCCCGGTTGCCAGCATTGTCCCGCCCGCCACGCTCCGCGCACCGCCTTCCCCCCGTGTCCCGTCACGAGTCGCGCGATAAATCCAGACCGCTGCAAAACGCTCTTTTTCCTCCCGACTGTGACTCGCTGAAAGGACTCACGTTTTATTTTTCCGTGTGCACCGCCGCCGTTGACCCTCCCTTCCCCTCTCCCCTCCCCACCCCGCTCCGCTGAGGCCCTCTGGGGTCGGCAGGGTGTCGGCGAGGGAGGAGGGAGGCTGCGCGGCTAGCCAGTCGTCACGGCTGCCCTTTTCACCCGCTCTTAACGGAATTTTGTTTCTGGGTGAGGTGCAATTTGTAAAGCGCGGCCGCGGAGAGCGGAGAGCGAGGGGCGTTGGCGCGCGCCCTGTCGCCTGAAGACGAGCGTCGTGCGCGACCGGGTGGACGAAGAAACGGTCCGGCTTTGATTCTCGGGTTCACAGTGTTCATTTTTGATTCGATGATTGATTAGTGACTCTGGGCGTGTCAACTACTACCGTAAGTGTCTCGGGAGCTGGTGGTGACCTTCTCCAGCTGGATGGTGAGATTCGGCGCTACCTACCGTCGACTAGTGGGGTTTTCCCCCAACCAGGTATCTCCCACCAGTGGGACACCGCCCAGCCAGAGCAAGCTCTAAGATTCCGTGGAGACTCCTGACAAGACTAGTAGTGTAGTGCGAGTAAGTAAGGGTGAGAATAGAACAAGGAATGGGAAGGAAGGATCGCGCGCGGACCGTGGCCCGTTTGGTATAATACTGCTCCGACATTCGCGGGGTATTGATTGGAGAAACTGCGAAACACTACTGGTCAGAGCAGCCGGTGGCTAGAATTCTCCTTCAGACAGCATCTGAATTTGATCTAGATCTATGTAGGTAGTGTCGAAAATCCTGCCACCGTCGGGAGTCGAACCTAGGTCCTCCCGGTCAGAGGCACAGCAGTGACATCAGTTCATGTTCCGAGCTACCTCTCCCGGATCTCATTGTTAAAGATATAAGTTATAAAAGTCAGGAATTTTTAGGCCATCATGTATCTCACCTTATGGAAATTTGAAAGCAGTCCAAGCATTATTCTTAGCATTATGATACAATTAAAAGTGTTTTATTGTGAATATAAAACACGTTTATAACTCATATCTTTAAATACATGGCAATTTAATGCTATATTAGCATCTTCACGGAAAAATCCAAAACATTATTATTAGAATCCGGATGTGACAGATTGTAACTAAACGGAACGGTTTTGAGTTTCAGAGCCAATATCACTGCATTGGCCATGGCAATTACATCATTTTGAGATGAAAAAGAGCAAATCTGAACTTTTTTGGCTCTTAGATCAATATGTCCGACAACAAAGGTGGGCCCGTACGAGAATTTCCACATTGAGGATTAATGTTTTGAAAGAGAAAATAGTAGCTTTCGTCTGGGACCCGACTAAAATATATTAAGCTCTTTTTAATATACAAAATTTCATTAAGTTTCATGTACAAATGTATGAATCTACATTTGATTTAATGATATTTATGACGGGGTGCTCTCGTCCAGAACGCCCGGATGCACCCGATATGCTGCCAGAGCCTCTTCGGAAGCTAGCAGGCAGGCAGGCGGCGGCGACAGGCAGCTAGTGCCACGCGCATGCACCAGCAACAGGTTCCGTCGTGGAGCGGGTGGGCGGGCGGGCGGCCACCTCGGATTGCAATTAAAGCGCTCTTCTGCGCCGGACGGCCGCAGCGGGGGGGGGGGGGGGGGGGGGTCTGGGGGAGGGACGGAGTCGGAGGCGGGTGACCGGGCGCGAATGGAGAGACGCAGTTCCCAGAATGCACTCGCTGCTCCGCGAAGGCGCGTAATGAGCACGGGACGACACCCCGCGCGAGGCGCGCGCGCCCGTGTGCACGCGCGAAGGCCAAAGGCCACGCCCGGGCTCTTTCTTGCGCTTCGACCCCTTTTTTGCCTCGCTTTTGCTTCAACCATTCCCTTGCCCTTTTCTTTAATATACACCACACGCACATAAATAATTTGCTACCAAGTAGACAAAGAATATGCAATAAATTTTTAAAATTTATTTTGGTTTCTTAGGGTTGTTTTATTATTTTGTGAATTTCTATTCAATGTTTTCAATATTTTCAATTTAAAAAAAATGAAAGCAAGTATTAGACGCTTTTAACCTTCATGTGTATTAAACGAGTTCCAAGAATTGTGACCCCGACCAGGACAGGGTGTTGACAATTATATTTCATATGTATGTTTGAGGTCGGATGATTCCGCTGAGGGTAAGAGGGACATGCGGCAAGCACGATGCTTTCCCATCATCTTATCTACTGACTTGGCTTGTCTGAACTTGTTTCGTCAAACAGCTTTATATGCTGAAACGATTGTTTTAGAAAACTGCAGCTGTATTTTTGCTTCGACCTGGAATTGAACTCAAGAGCGCACCAAGGAAAGCTGAGCCACCCGAGAGGCAGTTTGAACCTTTATATAAGAAAATTTGATTAACAATATTTTTGTAATCAATAGTATCATGATTGTACCGGTCGATGAATATTCGACTATCAACCCTTTAATCATCATCGACCTCTTTAAAATGTCATCTATCCCCAGTGGGCGATACTGGCCCCGCCTTGAAACATTGGGTTACTCCAAGAACTGCGGTGGCACGCGCTATTCAGCTGGTGGAGAAATACGGATAGCTGAATTCCAAAGGGCTCCTTCAGAAATGCAATTAGGGAGTTATGAACGATTTAATTTCGACAGCAGAATTCAAACCCTAAAATAACAACCGTAAGTGTAGTGTATGTCATATTCCAGAAGAAAGTACACCTTATTCGCTGGATCATAAGATTCGACTCTGAACTACACGTTACTTTACTGCTTCCTCTTCCAAGTATCTCTCCCAGTAGAACACCGCCACATCCCGGGTAAGCTCTATTGATCTCCCGACATGTAAGTTAGTGTATGTGTGTGTTTGAATGGAGAGGAGGGAATAAGGATGAGAAAGGACGTTTTGCGCGCTGTCCGTGACCCGTTTGGTATGGGTCTATTCCTGCATTCGCCTGGTAACCGATAATACCTCAAAAATCTACTGATCAGAACAACCGGATGCTAAAATGTTCCTTCAGATAGTGGTTGAATACGATCTAGTTATTTAGCAGCCAAAAACCTACAACATCGAGCTCGAGGACCTCTCGGCGAAACAGTAATGGAATATGGATTATTGTTTTTAGGACAGAACGCAATTTTATAAGAAGTAGTAGAAAACTCATTACTGTACAAAAAAGGATTAGAAGAAAAAGGACTCAAATTTTAGATGAGCTAACGTATAGAAGAGCTAAAGAAAGCACAAATATAGATAAATGAATGGCAGAACCTAGACCTGCAGTTAGAGTAAAGAACCGATATTGATTATGATGACGAAGATACTGATGATGACAAATTAATAAGACACTCAGAGTTTTCTCGCTAGACGCGCTCTAGACGGATAGAAATATTTTAGGTTTTTAATGAAGCATTGTAATTTATCGCAGTTTTTTTCTTATTGTCATGTCATTCATATTTCATGTTTTTCTTGCTAATGTTCCCACTATACCTCTTCTTTTTTCCACCTCCAACATTTGACTGAACAAGACATTGCATCAATATTTTGTTTTCGTTAAGTTTGGCTTATTAATCGTTTGTGTGTATTTCACTTTGTTCGTAGAAGAATAGGAATGGATATAAATAACCTCTACGTTTTATGAAGTTCGGCGCGTAAAACACCACAGAATAGTAATTACTGTTGTATCAATGGATTGCAACCGGGAAAGGAATTACTGCGAACAGAATATTCTCCTCACGACAGCAGATCCACTGTTTAAACACGCCTTTGCCTTGGTTTTCCTCCCCTCTCAGCCGACTCTGCAGCCTCCGCCCGCATCTTCCCTACCACCCCTTCCAGGCCGCCCCCGCCGTCGGTCCCACCATCGCCCCAGCGCAGCCATCCTCGCTGCCCGTCATCGTCTCCCCGTCTTTGCTGTCACTTCTTCCGCCACTCTCCCATCGCCTCTTCCGCCGCCTTCTCCACCTCTCCCTTTCCATCACCCTTTCCACCGCCCCCTCCAACCCTTCCACCCCTTCCACCGCCCCAACCACATCTCTGTCCAATGCTCTCTACACCGCCCCCTCCACCAACCCCATCACCACCCCCTCCACCCCCTACTGCCCCCTCCCCCTCTACTGCCCCCTCCACCCCTCTACTGCCCCCTCCACCCCACCTACTGCCCCCTCCACCCCCCTACTGCCCCCTCCACCACTCTCTTTCCCCTTTCCCTCACCCTTTCCACCACAATTTCCTCCGCCTTCTCCACCACTGGTTCCACCGCCCCATCCATCGCTCTCTCCTCCGCTCCGCGCTCTCCTTCCATCGCCCTCTCTACCAACCCCTCCACCGCCCCCTCTGTCGCCCATCGCCGCCGATGGCGCGCACGTTGAGATTGGAGACGATTTTAAACGAGAGAGCGTCGCAGCTAGCGCAGCGGGGTGGACCCTATCTTAGTTTGCCTTTCGTGTTTCATGTAACGTATCTGCGAGGCTCGACGGAATGTTCCTGTGGGATAATTGAATACCCTGTAACAGGCCATGCTTCGGACGGTGAAGGAGGTAGACCATTTATGAATATAATATGCCTTTAGATGCCGTTTGAGCAGCAGTATATTAAAATAAATAGTGGAAGAGACAAAATAATATAAAGAGTTCATTAATTAAATGAATTTTGATGATAGATTTATTATTAATTCTGAAATTAGATGTGAGAACATGGCGACGAAAATCTTTACATAATTACGCCTACACTAGAATACAAAAAATGTACAATTTCTCTGCGGAATCCTTCACTGCACTGCACTCACTCCAACTCACCTCACTTCACTTCACAACAATGTAATAACTTCTTCCAAATTGGTTTCACTTAACTTCACACCACAACACTGCACATAAATAAATATTATTAATAATAATAATAATAATAATAATAATAATAATAATAATAATAATAATAATAATAATAATACAACTTATTCTATAGAAAAGACTAGTACTTTAACTACAGGAAATTATCAGTAATCACATTGGCGTTTGTACAAATTGCCACACCCAGAAGGAATGGTGAAAATCACTTAATATTGGTGTATGTGTAAAATGTGTACCCAAAAGAAGTGATCAAATTTGCACAGGATGGCGTGCACGTTGGCCTAGCAGCGCCCTCCTTTTTGAAACAGGTCAGGTCAGTGCTACGCCATCCTCTGTCGGTGTAGAAAACACCGTCAAACGACGTGGAAACAAGTGCAGGTAGGACTCGTCGACGCCAAAGGGCGCAATATCGGCGTCTGGATGAGTTCGAACGGAACAGAATGATCGGTCCCCGGAGAGCGTGTTTGCCGTACCGTGGCATTGCGGCTCGAACGGGGCGCGCTACAAGGACTGTGTGTGTGTAACCAGAGGATAGAGGAGGGTCGTACACATTGATGAGTGCGTACTGGTCTACACAATGTGGCCACGACGCGAGATGACCGCCATCTTGCCCGCATGGTCGTAATCGACAGAATGGCGTCGTCCACAGTGTTGGCTCGACGTTGGAGCACTGCAACGGGTGTGGTCATATCTGCGTCGACGGTTCGACGGCGTCTGCTAAGAGCTGGACTGGTGGAACGCATACCATTGCTTCGGATTCCGCTGACCAGAAACCACCATTGACTCAGAGAGCAATGGGAACTTAAACGTGTTCACTAGTGTGCCGAGTGGCAAAATGTAGTGTTTTCGGACGAGTCCCAATTCAATTTGTGCTACAGCGATGGCCGCGAAGGTGTTCGACAATTCCGTGGCGATTGCAATCTGCCACCTGCCTTGTTCCGCGCCTTAGCGGACAAACGTCATGTGTGATGGTTTGGACCGTCTTTGGCTACATTGTGCGATCTCGCCTCATACGTACTGAGGACAATGTAAACAGCAACCGCTAAATCAGAGAGGTTTTATAGCCCAAGGTTCTGCCCCTCCTGTAAGCAATTCCACACACCATATTTCAGCAGGACTATGCCCGACCGCATGTGGCGTGGAATGTGCAAGCTGCGAATAACGACTGCTTCCCTGACCTACACGTTCGCCTGACATGTCGCCCATTGAACGTGGTGTCTGGAATATGATCGGTCTGCAACTTCTCTGTTCTGGTCCTCCAGCAGCCTCTGTTGATGCTTCGATTCTTAGAAACAGCGTGACAATATGTCCCCCAACAGCAAATCTCTTTGAATCCATGCCACGACTTCTAGAGGCTCTTATGACGTATGGCGGTGTCACACCGTACTAAATACGCAAGGTCCAAATACTGTTACAGTTCTGTAATTCTAATTATTTGTATATTTTGATATTCCTAATCTGTGAAGTATATTTCATTGTAATAGTATGAATGAAGTATGAAATGAAACAGAAACAGTAATTTTTGAATTTGCGTAATCGTTGAGGAAATTTAATAATAAATTCGTATTGTAATATCTTATTACAACAATCAATTGGTTATCAAACTCAGAATATCGCTATCGTTTGATATTTCAGCGAATTCTTATTGTAATAATTCGGCTTCTGCTACTTATTCCATAAATAACTATTGTTACACCAACCTTATACCTCACTCCCATAGGAAAGGGATATCATCAAGAGTGGTCATTGAGTTGCATATACTTATAATGCCTCGTCTATTTTTAATATCTCAGTTTTGTATCTTCTGATTCGTATGCTGTTTCGAAGAATTTTTCTATCCATTTTTCTTTTACGTCTCTCGAGACTGGTGGCAAACTGTAGACTCCACCTGTAATATTAGCAAAAAATTATTAGTGTAATAGCGGTTAATAATTGAACTCATACATCCAGTGTCACTCGAGGGATCAAAACTAATTAATCGATTCCTTTCATGTAAATTATTGAGCCGTTCTGTCTAGTTTTATGACGACATATACTTTGACACAAAACCTTCAATATCATTATCGACAAAACATTATGGACCATTTTCTGAGCAGTTGTCTATAAATGAAATTAATAAAATCATAGTGTCTCATATTTTTCAAAATTAAGAACTTGAAAATGCAATTTTATCTTCCGAAATTAGTATCACACGTTTTTATTTGATTTGTTACTCTCTTCGATGCCGTATTCAAAAGTATTTCTTCTCATGTTTCTTTTTGATGTTTCAAAATATCCCTTTAATAAGTTCTTAAATAGGAAAAATGTATTTCACTTTTTCTCGGCAATAACTGCAACAAGAAATGTCAATAGAACACAAGCCCCGACACTGTTTTTATAAACAGTGTTTATTTGATTTAGGTAATGAAATTAATTAATGAAAGAAGACCCACAAATATTTTAAGAGCGTGTTTTTTTAGTCAGCTTAAAAAAAATCACCTCCTACCGTGAAGAAAACCAGTAATTACCATCAGGAAAGGAAACCCTGCTGTTTTACAAAATACAGAAAATATATGAATATTAAAGTTTATCAAACAATTTATTTTGCTGAAGTAAATGTCACAGTGCTGCGTTAGTGAAATGTTATTACTTAATCAAAAAATATTGCACTATTCTTGTGAGACTTTATGAAAGATTAATTTACAAACTTGTTTCTCTTTTATAAATGAATTCACTTTGATTAACAACAAAATATTGATTGAATGTCCATATTTTAAATTAGTAGTTATATTACCAATTCTAAAATGGCCATAATTTTTTTTAATTATATCATTTTTTCTGGGTCGTTAAGAGTTTACTGAGATGGCAAGATAATTTACAGAATATACATTGCATTCTATCGCCGTGACACGAAGAAGAAAATTAATAGCGACGTAAACTTCAATTTCTTTTTCCTAAGCACTGTAGTCGATACAAATGTTTAAATAGCTTACAAAACAATACATCTCACATTTCACAGCATTTCAAACCTTCCCTCTCAGTTCCTGAATGTAAACAAAACGCGAGAATGGACTGAACACTACGCTTTCACCCGATTCGTGCAGAATCTTCTTCAAATCCTTTTGGTTGAACTAAGTCCTCGCAGCATCACACGCTCTATCCTGCTACAAAGAAGATAGGGGGCAGGCTGGTTAGAAATAAAATATAAATGGCATGCAGATGAGGCTACATTTAAATCTGTCTACGCCGGAGCTGGAGTCCACGCCACCCTGGGCCGGGATGGATGGGGGCGAAGCGGGGCGGAGCGGGGCGGAGCGGGCGGAGCGGGACGGGGCTGGAACCACCCTCGCTCCTGTAATGTGGTTTCCTCGAACAAATCTCGCTCCGCCAAAGCGGCTTTTCGCTCGACATGCCACCGGCAGCGGGACGCGGCCCGATGCGCGTGCAGCTGACGCGTGCTGCGGGGGTGGTGGTGAGGGGGGATGAAGAGTGGTGGGGAAGAGGATGGGCAGAGCTTGTGAGACCTGCCGGAGGTAGGGTGAAGGTGAGGTGGACGCAAATGATGCGGGCTACAGGGTAGAAGGCGGGGAAAAGCAGAAAGGGGAAGGAGGAGAAAGTGGAGCGGGAAAGATGGGGGGGACAGATACTTCGGGTAAAGAGATGGGGGTCGATATTTAGCGCTGAGATGTAGACGTGACGAAGACAGGGTGATGGTGAGGAGGTGGAAGAGCAGAAGCAGGACGGAAACGAGGTGAAGGAGGGGTAGAGGAGGGTCGACGAGAAGAATGCAAGGCGGCGGTGAAGATTGATTGATGTTTTCTGGGACTTCAACCGTTGAATACACGTTATCCCGTTAGTATAGTGAATGTTTTGTCTCAAGGGGTGGCGGTATTCTTCCGTACTAGATGGTGAGAACCGGAGCCACCCTATGTGTCGTATTTCTAGCGCTAGAAAACTTCTCCAACAGGGCACCACCCCGACATGTGTGATGGTGTATGTATGTGTGTGTAAAGGGACAGTACAGGACAAGGAAGAAGGAAAAATAGTACTGACCGTGGCCCATTTGTTAAGGTACTGCTTAGGCAGTCGCCTGGTATTCGTCGGAGAAAACACTGAAATCTACCATCAAAGCAGCCTGACATTAGAAGTCTTCTGACATCAGCTGAATTCCTTGGTGACGAGGATGCGGCATGGAGGTGGGGAAGGGACGGGGTGAAGGCTGGTCGTGGGAGGATGGAGATTGTGTGGTGACAGTTGTGGGGCAAAAGAAGGTGGAAAATATAGGGAGGATATGAACCAAAAAGATGGAGAAAACTGAAAAAATTCAAATGGAAATTTTGATGCAGAGGTGCTAAGGATGGAGGAGAAGGAGATGAAGACGAGAAAAATGCGTTATTCAGAGGGAGGGCGCGGAGATGATAGTGCAGTGGGTATGTGGTCGTGTGTGGAAGACATCAGTCGTTGCGTTGGACTGTCAGCGTAAAAGGACGTATGTGGATGCCTTGTGCATAAAAAAGACAAATCCGTTTCTTCACAATTCTTTTTTGAACATCTGAAGTATGATCTCTGGAGGATGAGAAACTTTTGGAAAAATGCATTTTCATCTAGGCCTTCAGTTTTCATGATGGCTGACCTTAGATTATGTGAAAACACCTAACCACCTCGCCTTCCTGATCGCCTTCGCACATGCAACTGTCAACGTCGTTGCCCTCCTCACCGCTCTCGTACCCTGATCTCCCCCGTCGTCTTCACCGCAATCACTCCCCTCCCGTCGCCGTTACCACCCTTACCGCCGTCACTTTCTCGCCGTCCTCACCGCCCCCGTCCACCTCCCGCTGCCGCCTCCCTCGCCGTCCTATCCACCCCCTTATCTCTCCCTTGCCGTTATCAACGCCTTTCCGTCCCCATCACCCTCTTACCCCTCCTTCCTTTCGCCCCCATTACTCTCTTCTCCCTCGCCACTTCCATCGTCCCCAGGCCCTTCCACCTCCTCTCGCCTCGGCCGCGTCCGATGGCGGTCGCATCACCATACGAATGCGAACGCCCGGCTGCGCGGGCCCTGTCACCTCGACGGCCACCGCCCCCACGCCGCCCTCGACCTCCCACCGCTGGCCACCGCGCCGTGGTCGCCCGCCGCCGTTACCTTTCTCATTATAATTTCGACGTGACGATCCGACCGGGGTGCGGATAACCGCGCCCGGTCTCCTGCAGCCGTCGCCGCCTCCCACGCCCCGCCCCCGCCCCCGCCCCGCCCCCGCCCCGCCCCCGCCCCGCCCCGGCCGCCGCCGGCGGACCCTCGCCAGCCCCGTAATTACTCGGCCCGCGCGCGCTATTTGCATGCTCCACTGAGATAACCCTCCCGCCTTCGCTCGCACAGCGCCCACCAGGCGCTCTGCAATCGCTGGCGTTCTCGCTAGCGGTGCCCGTCGCCCTGGCCGCTACCCGCACTCGCTACCACCGCCCGTCACTAATAGCTCAAGATACTCTTCTGCTATCCATTGCATTATGAACGACTCGTGTGTTAGTGCGTTCTTCCGACCCTAGGTTTCGAAATCAGCGGGTTCGGTGGTATAATGGTTAGTGTATCGGGCTGTAGGTTTCGGAGGTATAATGGATACCGTACCCATGTTTGCAGGTTCAAACCCGATGAAAGCCCTGGATTTGTAAAAGCGGAAAAATCCTTCGGAGGGGCAGTAAAGCGGGCTGTCCCATGTCGTAGATTTACTGCATATAAAATAAATCCAAGCCTTAAAAGAAATGTCTGAGCTAAATTCAAAATTGCCTGTTTCGTCGCCAGAATAGCACCGTCTTTCTCCGTTGAATGGTGAAAGGAGCCTACAGAAATTTGCATGGTGAGACGGAAGAGCGGGCCTGATAGCCTTAGTCTCACCACGTAAAATAAGGATTAATTAATTTCGTGGATTTTGTGCTGAGCAAGATGGATTTGCGGTGGGGTTCTGTGATGTTTTCTCTGTTTCACGAGACAGCTTTTGCTTTGTCTTCAATTATATGGTTAGTTTAGCGCCTCACATTGCCCAAGATTTTCGCGATGTGGGTTCTTTCGGACATGTTATAAATTCCCCAATTTCGACAACGTAACACCATCTTCACTATTATGCGTGTCCAATGTTTGTCACCACAGCTATATGCTGGTTCCCTGGACTGCCGTCAGTCTATCTTTGCCAGCTGATGCCAGTCTCCATCTGTTAATCGTAATAAAAAAGAAATTGTTCTCGAATCTGTCAACGTCCTAGGTCAAATAAAGTTTGAAGCAGTGTATGATACATTTTTGAAACTATTTTTTATTTTCTACTAATTTCCATTTCATTTTATTTTAAAATTCAATACAAATTATATAAGTAATAGATTACAATTACTCTACAGTAATTCTGCAGAAGATGCCAAATCTACCTCCTGTAGAAGTCAATAAATACCATTCCATATTCTTTGACCGAGTGTGATTCCATTCTCTTTGATACAGTAAGGAAGTGTCTAACATTCAACCGCCGAGAACAAAAAGTCAGTGCAACCAATCTCGTTGTGCTAAAAAAAATGTCTCCTTCGAGAATTATAAGAATCGACCGTTCTATGGCTCTCATACATCTCCACCGAAAAAGTGACACTCATTTCTCTTAATCAAGCATGAAAGCTCTCCCAAATGTGACTCTGCAACCCATCTTTCTTTTTTCTTATTCTCTTGAGTTTATTTTCTCTCACTGCAGGGACCCCCCTGGGGTCGCGTAGCTCTTTGAAGAGATCAGCATGTATTCTCGAATCTCGGAATTCAACGAAAGTTCTAATTCTTATCGTTTAGTGAAATTGAGTGTTTGTTACCATAATCTTGACATTTGCCTACCGTTTCTGCAGGTGGAGATATTTTATTCTATATGTTTCCTAGAGTATTCACTATTTTACTTAACAATAATTTAGAATAGGTATCAATTCAATTTTTTAAAATATGCTGATTGAAAATATTTACACAACTGTTATTCAACGATTAATAATAGTAATAATAATAATAATAATAATAATAATAATAATAATAATAATAATAATAATAATAATAATAATAATAATAATAATAATAATGTCTTTCAGGGTCCCGCGATAAGGTTTTTATCGAAAAAATGTGTCCATTCAAATTTTTAAACCATTATTTTTTTGATATGACCCAGTCTTGTACGTAGAGTCCTTGCAAAATTATAAGAAAGTCCCTCATAATGCTGTGCATTCTTTTCATACTTGCAAATGTTGGAAGAAGTAATTTTACAATTATAGACTCAAAACACCGTTAACAAATACTATTAACATCTAACACACTTTTTTAAATTAAAATTTGTCAAAATGTTGTGATTCAGATTCTCCAAAAGTTGCATAAGTGATTTCCATAGTCTCTTGAATACTCTTTCGTCAAATGTTCGTCGGTCGAGTTCGTCCTGAAAGAAAATTCTAGCTACGCCGCTGGCTTAGGTTACCGCCGTTGGTGAACAAGGCGCAGTTCACACCACGCTCTGCAGTTATGCACACTGCGGTAGTTGTCCCGCCCTCCAGCGTCGCCCCCGCTCCCCAATCCCACCCCCGCTCTCCCCGTCGCCCGCCGCCGCCCCCACACCCCCATCGCTCCGGCGCCAACTCGAACGCCCGCCCGCGCCGAGCGGCGGAGCGCTATTCATAGTTGGCGCGAAGCTGGCGAGGGTGCGCCGCAGTCGCTGCAGCGTTTATTCTCCAGAGCAATTACGTTATTGCGTTTCCGTGTACACGCGCGCGCCCCTCCGGACGGGCGGCGCAGGCGGCGGCGAGGGGGGCGGCGGGGACGCAGGGCTTGGCCCCGGAGGCGGCGGCAATGACGGAGTTATGGAGCGGAGAGAGGCGATTCACGGAGATGGCCCTGGGTGAGGAAATACCGGCAGTGAAGTGCACCAGACATTAGTGGAGACGGGGTCGGTGGGAGGCGAGTCTGGCGGGGAAGGAAGGAACAGATACTGTTCTGAAGAAGGCAGTGGAAAAAGGTGGCTATGACCGGGACTGCAGAATAGCGTCAGTAGAGACTGGTTCATGGCAGTTTGGGAAAGAAGCAATAGATTCTGTTCTGAAGGTCCGCAATAGAAAGCAGATGAGAAAAGTGTTGGGCAGTGAAGAGATAATCCTCCCAGGTGACAACGGAGAGGCACGTAGCAGAGAGGAGAAGTGTCTATGAACATGGCACATTGTGATTTTCTAAGATGGAAGAAAGAGATATGAGACGGAGGTCGAAGGAGAGGGTGTAGGCAGAAAGGTCCTTGTGAACAGAGAGAATGAAAATACTTAGGTGAAGGAAGAGGCAGGTGGAGTAGACGACAGAGCGCTGGGTGAGGACAATTTTTGCGAAGACTAAAGCGTTCTCGAGAAGAGGTGATAGGAAAAATGACGAAGACGTTTTTAGGCGGAAAAGCGCATGTGAACGAAAACGATAGAAACAATTGTCATGAAGTAAGTGGTACCAAAGGAGGTGATGACCATACGACGCTGAGGTGTAGGCTGCAGCGCATGAAGCAGAAGGAGCGGGAGTAATAGAGAGGTAGAAA
Source organism: Gryllus longicercus (assembly GCA_038098605.1). NCBI lineage: Eukaryota > Metazoa > Arthropoda > Insecta > Orthoptera > Gryllidae > Gryllus > Gryllus longicercus. The sequence goes on from JAZDUA010000003.1 coordinate 3,371,676, forward strand.
AGTCGGTTTACCGCATTGTCGGCAGAGAGAATGAAAGCTATTGCCACGAACGGTGCCAGTTATAGTGGTGGAGGTAGTGGAGTTGGCTGAGGAGGTGGGGGTAATGAGAGTGATGGAGGCGGCGAAAATCTTGGAGGGTTGGAAATGGTGGAGGCGTCAGAGGATACCCAGGCGGTGATGGCAGAGGAGAACACGCTAGCGAAAGCTATAGCGTGAACGGGCGGTGGAGGCAGCAGGCGATGGACAGTGGGGGCGGCAGCTCACGCCCGTCGGAGCTTCTTGCGTGATTGGAACCGAAATGTGCGGTTCCGAAGCGTTTATCCCTCCACCCTCCTCCTTCAGTGGCTTCCGCCTCTGCGGTTTCGTTTGTTTCCGCTCAAGGCGCCGCCTTCACCGACACCGCCCAACATAGCTCCGAGGTGGAAATTTGTGGGGAAGATGAAGGGGTAGCATGCTCCCGTAACAGAGCTACTCATTTTTCGGTTGGTGGAAGTTCGTCTTTTATTTAGATGTGCATTCGTTCTCTTGAAGAAAGTGAAGCGAAAAATGACATCTCATGTGCTGGAGAGATGTCACTGGTTGATCTGGCTTTCTTCACGCCTCGTTTGTCTCACACATGGCAAATGACACAAGCATCCCTTCTATATTAGTGTATAATAAACTATTGGGTAAATATCTTGTGTGGATGTTAATAAAAAACGGTTCCGTAGAAAACGAGCATATATTCACAACTACACGAAAAGAAACATGTTTATTTTTTATTCATACGTTATTGCTTGTTATTGTCGTCAATACGCAGTTAGATATACACTGCACAACTTAACTGAATCTATATGACCCTGGTTACGAGGGAAATACGAAAATAGTTAAATGATGCTACATATTCTAATATTGTGGGAATAACGGGAGAAAACTATAAAAAGACGAACCGACTCAAGTTAACATATAGTTAATTAGTCAACAAGTAAATCTGAATCATTAAAATTAAATAAAAAATAAAATCTTGTGCCACGGTCATTATCTAAGTCTAATGATCAACAGACGACAAACCTCCCGAGTGTCTTTGTCCCGAGGAATTTTTGTCGTCATTCGATCATTAGAGCCCTTATTACACCCTTTGGGCGTAAATCAATATTTACGTTTTGTAATAAATAAATTAAATGTTTCATTACTTAAATAACCTCACTTATTGGGCTATTTGCCTTGTTTATATTGCTCGTTGCGCTACTTCTACATAGCTGTTAAGCAAAAAGAAATAAGAAGGCACGAGCGTCAAGTTGGTGACGTCAGTTGCCGCATTCACACGCAACAGACGTCTCAGCTCTATCCGACACCCGCCATTCGCTACAATTCTGGCCATGAATTTCCAGTACTTAACCTAAGACTCAGTACATTCGCCCCAACCACATTGTCAGCAACATCATCTCTTATTTACGTTAATATCGCCGACAAATGTACGATTATCTCTACTTCGTTTGATACACAAGCTTCTATTTTGTTAGTGATGATTTTGAATTAATATTAGGCACATGTCACACTAGTCGTCCCAGCTATATCCTCATATTGACATTCCCAAATGATATTCCTTAACATCGATATCGTATTGTCACTACGCCACCATTGTATTGTCATTTTTGCAACCACGTTTGCTAATGCCGTATTAATTATTAGATCACAAACCAGTCATCATTTTTTCCCTCTGCGGTGTCAATTTCATCACGGGTTTCTCCACTAGCTAATCGCTGTAACTCATTTTTACTTTCTTGCCTTACTTCGTAAGAAGCTCTTGATCCAGAAAACGACAATTTTGCGAGAGAAAAACTCTTATTGCCAGGCCCTGGTAACAAAAAAGTGGATATATCTTGTTCCCACATATAGAAAATTACTTTCCATAACGCGTTGTGTAGTCGAATCTATGTTTTACAGGTCCTTGAAAACAAAACATCGATTGACGGTATCTCGTCTGTGTATCTGTTTAACCTTATCCATTCAGGTAATTTGAACTGAAAATGATATTTCACCAATCGATTTGAATTATAAGACGCAGCGAGTTTGAAACGGCTATTTTGATTTTGGGAGTCACTTTACATGATCAACAATATTTTCAAAATTTTATCAAAAATGGCTGAAATTTTTTTGACCAAACTTTGTATTCGGATAGCATGAATAATTCCTAAATACATAGCATGCCTTTCATTTTCGTTGGAACTCCTGACATTTTTTCAATTGCAAAAGTTTACAATTGTTTTGTCGTTTTCCAAGAACTGTGATATTCAAGATAATTTTTTTTCAAAGACAGACCTTAAAACATGGTCATGTATATTTTTTTCGAAAATATGAGTTACTTTCTCGTGATTTGGCGTGTTTGAATTATAAGCAGTTTTTGAACAGTTATTTTCTCAACATCGGCTCCAATTGTGTTTTAATTTTCTACTGTGTGTATCAAAGAACAATAAAAAAGTAGTGCTACTTTCGTTTTTGGCGAACTCTGTGTTTTAGAAAATTACAAAACAATTACCATTACAAAACTAGAATATTGAAAAAAGAAATGTTTGCCTTAAACAAAATATGTTGTAAAAACCTAGAGCTTTAAAATAAGTCACATACAGTTTTTGGAAAAAATACTCGTCTTTGCGAAATTTTTGCTTGAAAAAAATGTTTTCTAAAAACCTAGTGTATTTTTTTCTTTTTTTTTCCCACGGGTACAACAATGGATGCTTAATGAATGAATTTTCGAAAATTGTAAAAGTTAGAAATAATGCAAGAAAATTTGGGCTGCTATAGCACCACTAATTACGTCTGCATTTGTCTCTCGAATCCTGCTGCACTTCCCCATCTCCCTCCTCTCCCTCCCCCTCTCTCCGTGCGTATCATTCTTACACACCTTTTCAAATGCTGTCACTTCTATCACAGCGTCCAGTGCCTCTCCCTCGCGTCACCGCCCCGTCGCACCCGCGCCGCCCGCGCCGCCCGCCTCACCCACGCACCCCTCCCCCGGCCCCCAGCCCGCGAGCGTGCCTGGCGGGCACAGCCATTGTGCACACGTCGATAACATCGGTAACGACTCCTCGCTCCTCCCAGCGTTAATTACCGAGTCGTACCGTCGGTAATAATGTTGCAGAAAGCCATATAATCCTATCCCCTTTAGTGCAGGCGTCCGTATTTAAATTCCGCCAGCAGTTTAAAGCAAATAAAACGCTTTTCCTTTCATTGCTGTGCATCGGACGGGATGGCGCGCTCTGCCCCCGCGTCGGCCCCCGTTTTGCACCCGCCTCCATCCCTGGCGTCGCCTCCACGCCACCGCCACGCGCCCGCGCCACTGAATTCACCCCCGCGCCTCCCCGCGCTACGAACCCATCACGCTGCTTGCCTGTGCTGGACGTAGCCGAATGTGTGTGCTATGGTGGTGGTGGTGATGATGATGATGATGGTAGTGCTGGTGGTCGAGATGTTGTTAATGGTGGTAGTGCTGTTCGAGATGGTCATGATGGCTGGGATAGTGGTAGCTGTAACTGTTGTGGTCATATTGATGAGGATGGTGTTGGTGGTATGGTACTCGGGGATGTAAGAGACGGCGAACCAAGGAACGTACGTGGCAATGAAACGAAATGGAGCGCGAAGGAATCTGTGCAGTTACGTCAGCAAAGGCAGTGTTGGTTGAGAAGGATATGAATGTGGTAGTGTTGATGCCCGATGCAGGGATGAAAGATTCAATGTGCGTTGCGGGTAAAGAGGGAAGGCAAAGTGTTACGACAGCCCAGCGAGGGCAGTGGTGGATGAGATTGATATGGCTAGAGTGATGGTGGTAAGGCAGGTAAGGCTGTAGGAATTAGTTATGGATACAGCATCAACTATACATTCAGCGGCGATAATAGTCGTAACAAGAGCTCTGCGACGCTGATAATAGTTTAAGCTATTTCAAAGACGCAGTGATGGTCGTAGAGGCAGCATTAGAAGCATTAGCGGTAACGCATCCGCCGGCGAAAGAATCGGGGGAGCGATGTGTTTTTAAGCGGTTTGGGTAGGTTCCGGCTGCGGAAGTTGCAGCGGTAGCGATGGCAAGAGCAGCGGCAGTGCCCACGGATCCGTGGATGAGGGTGGAGATGACGTGGACGGCACGGTGAACATGTACGTGTGTGCCGGGAAGGCTACGATCGAGAGCAAAGCGAGCTGTAGAGGCAATCGAGGTGGCTGTAACATTAGCATGGGCAGCGACGTCCGCGAAGGAGGCGATGGGGTTCTGGCGGCGGCAACAGGGTATAAGATGGCGCGAACGTTTCCTGCGTCAGGGGTGGCGGTGCGGCGGGGAGTTGTAGAACCGGCGCGGGAGGTGGACGTCGGGAGAGAGGGCAGAGCAAAGCAAAGGGGCGGTGACGGCGTAGTCGGTGCGGGCCGCCTAGGGGGGGAGAGGAAGAAGTCGGATGAGGAAGGTTGAGATCGTGGGTGGCGGCAGCAAATACGGAACAGGCAGTCGAGGACAGGGGGAGGGGATGGAAACGCCGGGTATATGGGCGGAGATAGTAGGGGAGTGGGCGGGAGAAGAAGAGGCGAGGCACAGACGGGGATATGGGGAGTGTGAGCGGAGGCCAGACGACGAGGTCAAGGGTTCGGGCGGGGACCACGAAGTCCTGGGCGAGAGGTCGAGGGTCTGGCTTGGGGGATGATGTCGGGTGCTGGAGGGGGGGCGGGGGCGGTCGGGCGCCGCTCCGCCGCGTCTGCGGGGCCGAGGCAAAAATACGAATAAATGAATTTTCTTGGAAGCGAGGGCGCATGCGCCATGAAAGTAAAATAACTGCGAAAGTTGTTGGCACGCAAAGCGAACGCGGTGTCTATCGATGGTGTTGCGCATTCTCTGCGGCGGGCGCCGGCGCGTGGTGAGGGAAGGTGGATGCACTGCAAGGCGCCGCCCCGCACGCACTTTTCTTCTTCGCTACCGTTGCGGCGCGGCGCAAAAAGAGGGCAAAATTCATGTTTTCAAAACAGTCCAGTTTCCGTGATTCGAGAACACACGAAAATAAAAATATGCTGAGCTAAGTGCTTCGCAATGTTTTCGTATGCTTTTATCAATTTTTCGGGGTAGGAAGTCGCGTAAATGAGGATAGTGTTAAGATAAACGTCATAAGGATATCTGTTTTGTGGGATCTATGGATCTCGTGCATGCATCGGAATGTTTAATGTTACGTATTTTTAAATTTTACCTTGTTACTTTCTAATCATGCATTGGGATTTAAAAGATTCAGTTCTACGGTTCAGAGTGATATCGATAAGGATGACAAAGTGATTGATGACCTTCCGGAGTATGAAGCGACAAAATGTATCCTCGTTTTATTGAAGAAAAACATTCATTCTATTATTTTCGTTATTCTATTCATAGAGCACCCACATTTACCTTTTGCCTCTGTGGCCTCTAGGTGCCAACCAGTTTGAACTTGGCTGTAGTTGCATAACTTTCCATAACCCAGCTTCTAATTGTGTAAATGAGTTAAGAGATGGGATACTGGTGGTGATCTTGAATGCTGTTGATGGTGTTTTTGATCGTTTGTTCGATTGTTTCTTCCGATCAATACATTTTATAATTTGTTTCAAATAACTTTGAAAAATGTTAGAATGAGACTGGAGAATTAACAGTTGTCTGGATCATTTTTAAATTTTTATAACATCATATTACCATATTTTTTCATAAGTAGACATTGATACGTCCTTTTCGCCATGATTTTACTTTTTCCCGCTTTTCTATCCCTTCACTCTCCTCTTCTACTTTCCTCCCTCCTCTTCCTCTGTGCTATTCCTTCCTTCTCTTCTTTACTCGCACTTCCTCCCTCCTCCCCTTTCTCCCTCCTATTTCAACCTCCTCTTCGACTTCTTCTTCTTCCCTCTTGCACTTGTTTTTCTTACTCTTCCTCCTTTTTCTCCTCTGCCTCGTCTTCCTCCTCGCATTCCGCCACCTGTTTCCCTCCTCCACTTCGTCTTTCTCGTCTTCTTCCACCTTTCATTCCTCCTTCTTCTCTACTTCCTCCTCTACGTCCTCCCACCTCCCACATCACATCGCCCCCTCGCATTAGCCGCCGCGCTGCCTCTCGCCCTCCCTGCGCCTCCGCACTTCCCGATGCTCTTTTTTCGCGCGGCGGGGGCGGGGACGGGGCCCGCGCTGGCGCTGGCTCTCGCTCTCGCCGCGGTAATCGCCGTATTATATCTCGGCAGAATAAACACGTTTAAATGAATGTTACTCCGCCCATACCCTAATTTGTACTTAATACGAGGTTTATTTTTATTTCCCTTTTGTGTACGTAACGAATCCCTCGCAAGGCTCTCTCTTACTGTTGGTTCTTTTGTTTCAGGTAAATCCGCCTCCTGAAAAGACGGCCTGCCGAGGGAGCGAGTGTCTGTGAGTTTAATGTTTCGGGCTTCCGTTTTGCCTCTTGTTATGAGAATAGACTCCTTTAGTGATCTTGATGATAATTGCTGCTGGCAGACGGGTGCTGTTGCGCCGAGTGGCTAGAATGCAAGCGTACGGTGGTCTGTGTTGCTTCAGTCAGCGCTTTCGCGTTTTTTGCCTTTGGGGGTCAAAATGAAAAATAGAGGGCTCTTGGTGTTAATAGAGACTTTCTAGAGGAAATTTAGTCTGTATTAATGGATTCTTGGTGCATTTTGACGATTCAATTTATCAAATAAATTACTCGCGTTTATAACATATTCCGTCTCTTTCAGGCGATTTTCGTGGAATTTCATTCAGTACTAACTACAGAGGAGAGTTAATTCCTGAGCAGTGATAGAGTTTTGAAAAAAATGATATCCGAAAAGATATATTAGTGAATCAAAGGTGCTTCGCCCGAGAGCACTCATAAAATCAAAGCATTTTAGTTTTCATATTTTTTCTTCTTTGATCATTAGTATTCACTCGCATACATTTTTACAAACTCATTCAATAAATCTCTTATAATTCTAACCAATGATTTGTATTCTCAGATAATTTTAAAGAATTCTAAAAATGTATCTTTTTTATTTGCGAAACAGGATTGTCGGTTATTTTGCTAGCAAATTGTGAAAAACCTTCTATGACAATTTTATATAAAATGTCTCAAACTGAGAATACGAAAAAATACATATTACATAACTATATTTTCCGTTTCACACGCTAATAAAGCTGCAATTTTTAATCGTGTAATATTTTTGACTTTTGGTCGAGAAAATAATAATATTAGCTCCGTCATTAATCATTCCTTCCGTGGTTTAGTTAATGTAATTAATGTAAATCTTAAAAAAAGGAGATGATATTCCATTGCTTGTATGCGTTTATTCTCAGTTTTTAAGGTTTAGTGCTTCAAAATTAATGTGAAAGAGATGTTTCAATAGTTTTTACAAATTAAACTGTTGACATTCAATGAATACGCCTGTTTTAACGTTACATTTCATGCGTCAATGTAATTATTTATTGAAACATTCAGTTATGACAAATAATAAATATTGTTTCTTGAAATGAAATTTCATTAATTTGTAAATGATAATTCATGTGAATAAATATAATTAATTTTAGAAAAACGGTAAAATTTAATTAATTATATTTGTGGGCATGTTATGATTTCTTTTCAAGTATTATTTGATATGCAACTAACCCCTTCCGTTATTCATGAAATCATAACAGCATTAAGTAGTGTCATCATGCTTAATTTATCTTAAAACTCTCTTGCTCATAATATACTGTCGTTCTTTCGTTCGTTTTCAATTCGAGTCTTGTTATTCAATAAGCCTTCAACAAAAACGAAAAAGAAAGTGAATTCATGGATACATGCGAATGGAAAACACTGTTTCAATTTCTCTTGAAATGTCCCTCGGATTAAATATTATGTATTGGATTATTAAAATAAATATTTTGCTAGAAATAAAATATATTTGAATGAAGTGAAATTTCATCATTCCTCGTGATGTGCTTTTAGAATAGACTATATATTTTCACATTATTAACCATTTTTATTATTTTCTGAAATTATAAATATTTGTTATAGTATTTGTTACTATGAGCACATCAGCTTGAAAACATGTGGCCACAGAGTTTTCAGTAATAAGTATTGAAAATGATATATTTCTAAATAGGAAATATTGTACACAGGTTTTACAGCGCCATGATTTATTACAAGGTAATACTGTGTGATGTGTATTTTTGGCGAACTTGTTTTTGCGTAAATATTAGCAAATTTAATGACGTAGATCACAAATAACGTTAACTGACAGAAATGTTGTTCTATTGCTTGTTTGCGGACTTGGCAACTTTAAACCTGATTTAATACTCTGGGGACACAATATATACATTACGTATCATTTCAAACCTTTGTTCTGCCACAAAATTCCAGTTTTTAAATTATCTCTCCGGTTTCTACGTTTTCATTTTGAGATTGTGATATGTAATATATACTTTCATCATTTTTCTCTATTTTTTTTTGGAACATTTGTTTGGTGTTTGGAAACTGATTATCAGTTAATTGACTTGAATAACTCGTATATGTTTCAGTTACTGTATAGTACAACTAGATCTTTCACACAGAAACAATGTTGTTTATTGTCTTTTATTAGATATGTCAAAATGTAAAATGTCGCAAGTAAGATTCCACAGCAGAAACGCGTACATACATTTCGAGTTCACAAGAAAGTCTACATATGGAAAATAGATGAAAACTGTGTATTTGGCAGACTTTTGGGGCGTCCATTAATTGCATTCCCCTTCATTCCCTGAGTTCTGCACGATTTACTCCTGATTCATTCATGAATTTAGAATTAATACTTCATCAGAGTTGTCTGATCTTTCACACATTGACTATTTTGAATTAATTTCTCAGAGACCAAATTCTTTATTAAAATTTATTTCATATTCGAAAATATATTTTGTGTACACTATTATCAATGTATATGTATGTCCCCAAAATGCCCTTATATCAACTACGACCCCAAACTGCGTTGAAACGACATCGACACGAGTGAAGAGGGCGTCCCTTTAGGCTATCGCGAGCCACGATGGTGGTGTAGGAATTACTCGCCGAGGAATATTCGGCGCGCGAATAGCGAAAGCTGAACTGCAGCCAGCCGCCGTCACTTAACAGTCCGGCGGGGCGGCCACAGAGCTGCTAGGCCGCCGGGGGTGGGGGCGGGGGCCGGGGCGGGGCTGACCGCCACCCTCCTGGCCGTACGCGCGCACCTCAGAGGCCGCGAACTTCGCAAATCCTCCGGTCGCCGCCGCCGCCTCCACCCCCGCCCCCGCCCCCTTCCCGGACCGTCCCGTCCCCGACCGCTGCTGCGGTGCCGTCCACTCGCGCAGACCGCGCATTTAATTAAGCGGGGCGGGGCGGGGAGGAGAGGTGGCAAGGGCAGGCCAAGTGGACGTGATGGGGAAGGAGCGGAGGCAAGGGCTGGCCAAGCGGACTGGGAGGGGCGGGGCGAGGGGGAGGAGACATGGCAAGGGCAGGCCAAGTGGGTTGGAGGGGGGAGGAGCGGTGACAAGGAAAGGTGGAGCATACTGGTGAGGGCGGGGCGAGGCGAGATGGTAGCAGAGGGGAGGGTGCAAGTTCGTGGTCTAGTGTGAAGCAGTGTGAAAAGGAGCGGGATGGGATTGAGGGGAGTGAGGTGAGGTGGGAGAGATTGAGAGAGGGAATGTACAAAGCCGGGCAGGGCGGGGCGGGGAGGAGATGACCGTAACAGAGAGAGACTGAGCGGGGCAGGAGGTAGGTTTGGAGACGAGGAAGGTGGGAAGAAGTGGGAGAAGGGGTTGTGGCGTCGTTGGGCCACTGGGCAGCTGCAACCGGCCCCACAAACAAGATCCCGTGTCCTGTCGTTGCCCCACTGCCGCCGCCCCCGCCGCCGCCGCCGGTGCTCGGGGTGCTGCCAACGGCCGTTCACGATCGTCATACCTCCGTAGCGGCAGGCACGTTTTACCCACTTCATTTTTTCGCGGGTCAGTAAGTTATTACATAACATCATAATAATTTCCTTTCTCTGCACGAGAGACAAATATTTCCTCACGAGCACCTTTGTCTCTCGCGAAGTGTGATATCTTTATAGAGTCTGTAAATTATCTTTATCGTCGTGAGTCAAATTTAATTTCTCTTTATTCCATCTGCTTTAGTTAAACACGCCATGAGCGTGCACAATACCAAATATAACACTTTATAGGTAAGAATTGACAATTGCCAGAGGGAAGAAACATGTTAAACTGACAATAGATTATGGCTCGGAAGAGGCATAAATATCCAACATGCATTTGTAACTAGAATATTTATTTTGAAAATTGTACAATTAAATTTATGAAAATAAATCGATTTGTAATGCGAGTATTCTCCCACACGTCTACAATAATATTTTTTAAATTTATTTACTTATTATGTTCTTATTTCACTATTGTATGCTGAGGTAAGAATTCATCTAATGTTGCGGCGTACTGTTTCCCACAATTTTTCTATGAGCGCCCACCAATGTTATTAAAAGTGTTTGTCACCAATGAGCGATAAACAGGTCCTTATTTAACATACAATCGGACATTTCAAATTTCTTTAACATTTTAATTAAATAATTAGATTTTACTGTTAAATGGTGATCGCTCTCAGCTGAACCTAAAAATCTGTATAATTACTATTTTACTTTCTTTTGCGAATCTCTCAGTTTCTGTTTTATTTGTATCCTAATTTTTTAATTAATTTAGAAGGACTCTACAATCCTTAGAAAATGTTATGTGTTATTCCATTTTAAATATAAAGTCACAATATAAAAATAAAATTAGACAAAAACGTTTTTAATGTAGGGTATGCATTGCTAATTGAATTATACAAATTATTTGCATATGTTTCATTTATTCAGTATATGCCACCGTAATGAATCATTTGATAATATTATTTCTGTATCCTATGTGGCAGATGTGTATTGAATATCCTAATTGGTTTTAAGCTCTTTCAAGATATAATTAAAAGCCATAGAAAGTTCCTCATCTACAGAAAAACTTCGTTTTAAATATCGAATGAGAATTTAAACAGAATAATGTATCTAATACTTCAAGAGAAAGTTTTGAAATATTATCGTATTTTTCGGGTATTAATCATATATAGATCGTATATTTCTTTCCTCTTTAATAACCAGCATTTTGTATTTCTATTTCTTCTCTCTCATGTATGGTTCCTTTTTGTAATGTAGGAGACGCAAATAAATATATCATGCACAATAGTTACGCAATGACACATAAAAAAATTACACGAAACAATATTCCAAAACTTTGCTGAGTGGTGCAACGGAGCTCTTAAATTGAAGTAGACAATCTTTCCACAAATACGCTCAAGTACCGGATGGAACTAATATTTTCACGCTTACCTGTTGTGATTATCAAAGTTCTGAGTGCGTAATGGATTTCTGATCAATCCTCTTCGCTTCTTGTAGTACGTAAAGCCTTTTAAGTGCGTTGAGGGAAAAAGCTGTAGGAAGGGAAGCTGTACTAAGTTTACTACCGAAACGCTTAAAAGAAGCGAAAGCTGGAAGAAACGAAATTCCTTCGGGGTAGTCTTCCTACGTTGTTGTTCCTTTGCCGATAGCTTAAGTTTGCTTAAATATGGTTTCTTGTTCTCTATCTTTCTTGCCTATTTCTCCACTACAATTATTCTCTATTCAGAAGTACTCTCTTGCGGTTCTGTATAACGCACTGCTCCGAGTGTATTTTGGCCGCTTGGGTAGATAGGAAACAATTTTAAATACGGAAAGCATTCCGAAAACGTTCAATATATAAAACATTCTTTACTTGCTCACTTCAACGCTGCCAATGTTATTAATTTCTCTCTTGAATCCCTCACATCAATCATATTACAGTTGTTCCAGTATGGAATCATTAAAAGAACAGTGATACTATCTCGGCCTCTCACACCAGGAATATGGAGTAAGGTGGAAAAAATATTTGTGGCTAGAGAAGTAATATGATATGCTATAGGTTTTATGTTGGATTCTTTATGAAGTTGATTCGTGTATTGGTGTTGAAGATTTGTATTTTATTTAGAGGAACAGATTGTTAATTATTTGAATTTAATTTATATTGGTTTTCATTGGCTACACGTATAGCAATGGGGGTAGCACAACATTAGTGTTACTAGTATTAGTAAGTTTTACATATTGTAATAATTGTGGTGTTATGAGGTATTGTGTTGTTACTGTGGCTATAGGTTTTTCTTTGATTTTAAGTTTGGTTTCTATTATCTTAGCGTGCAGTTATGCTGTTTTACGTTTAGTGCGGTGACTAAGATAAATTTGAGGAACTTGATAAGTTTGTTAGAGGTACCGATTCATTGAACAATATTAAGTGTATGGTCTGAGTGAATTTATTTTTGCAGATTTTGTGATTGTATTTTGATCCCCGTGTACTAACGATGCTGTTCACACTCACGATCACCAAGACTTCATGATCAAAGATTTCATGATCAAGATCATGGTCGTATTCGTGACAATAAGTGGGTTCTGCCCGTCGACAGTCCAGAGCCCGGATAGTGAGCAATCCGCGTTTGATACTGCTACAGCATCCGCCTGGAAACGACCGATCACAGAAGCCAGACACTAGAATATTTGTACAGGCAGAGGTCAACTTCAACCGAACAATCCAGCTGCTGTCGGAAACCCGCCCGGGCGAGTTCCAATCTATAACTTCTTTGTCGACTAAGCTTCAGTTCCGGATTGTCAATGACATACCATAATACGCTTGTTTAAAAAATTGGTGTAAAAGAGGTTTAGTTATTGATATTCCTGTTCATAATGTTTGGAAATGTGAAGTGGCCAGTATCGGGAAATATAACAATGAGATGCCCATACAGATTCATGCTGCAAAAATCCAAATTCGAACCTATGATTTCTTTGATTCATTGATTGATTAGTGATTCCGGAGGTGTCAACCATTAAGATCATTAGTCTCTCACGTGTAGAGGCTTTTTTCTCGGGTGGTGGCGGTAATCTTCTCCCTCTGGATGGTGAGATCCGGCGCCGACCTACCGTCGGCTAGCGGGCTTCTCCCCAACCAGGTACTTCCCATCGACGTGACACCACCCCCACCCGGGAGTCGCTCTAAATTCACGACCAATCTCTTGACATGTGTGGTAGTGTAGTGCATGTTAGTGTAAGTGTGTGAATGTAAGGAGAGAGGACAGGACAAGGAAGAGGAAGGAAAAATTGCGCGCGGACCGTAGTCCGTTTGTTACGGTACTGCTCCGACATTCGCCTGATGTTGATCAGAGAATCCCCGGAAAACTACGAATCAGAGCCGCCGGTCACTAGAATTGTTCTCAAGGCACTCGAACGTAGAAGCTCTCTGACTGGCGGCTTCACTTGCAGACTCGCAACAACACCCATTTACACCGCTCGCACATCCGTGAAACCAACGCTGCATTTTCCTCCGCCCTCCATCTTCCTCCTTCTCCTCCTCCTCCTCCTGGCCCTCCCCCAGTGCCCACGCTCGCTCGCGCGCGCACGCGCGTCTTCTCGCCAGCCGGCGCAGTTTTTGTTTCGGCGCGCCTCTGAGATCGGATTTCACCTCGATTTAACGCGTGCCTGAGCGCTTTCCTCGTCGTTGCCGCCGCCGCCGCTGCCGTCGCAGCGCCCAAAGGCAACGCAACGCCACGGCAACGCGAAGCGGCTCGCATGCGCGCCCCCATCCCCACCAACCCCGCCCCCCCACTATCATCCTCCTCCTCCCCTCGACCTCCGTCGTCTCCATGCCCAAAGGCAACGCTACGCAACGCAATGCAATGCATCGGCCACGCGAAGGAGCTCGCATGCGCGCCCCCGAACCCATCGCCTCCACCCCCGCCCCCCCCCCGCTATCATCCTCCCCCTCCCCTCCGCCTCCGTCGTCTCCACGCCCAAAGGCAACGCAACGCAACGCAATGCAATGCATCGGCCTCGCGAAGGAGCTCGCTTGTGCGCCCCCGAACCCATCGTCTCCATCCCCGCCAACCCCGCCTCTCCATTATCATCCTCCCCCTCCCCTCCACCTCCGTCGCCTCCACGCCCAAAGGCAACGCAACGCAATGCAACTTCCACGCGAAGCAGCTCGCATGCGCGCCCCCGAACCCATCGCCTCCACCCCCCCCCCCGCTACCATCCTCCCCCTCCCCTCCGCCTCCGTCGTCTCCACGCCCAAAGGCAACGCAACGCAATGCATCGGCCTCGCGAAGGAGCTCGCTTGTGCGCCCCCGAACCCATCGTCTCCATCCCCACCAACCCCCGCCTCTCCATTATCATCCTCCCCCTCCCCTCCACCTCCGTCGCCTCCACGCCCAAAGGCAACGCAACGCAATGCAACTTCCACGCGAAGCAGCTCGCATGCGCGCCCCCGAACCCATCGTCTCCACCCCCACCCCGCCCTTCCACCATCATCCTCCCCCTCCCCTCTCCGTCGTCCCCGCGCCGCCATCCAAACGCCGAGCTGCGCCGCCTCCGCCTCGCCCCGTCCTGCGGGCGCGCGCGCGCAAGCGTTTTCGATTCGGGAGAATCCGAGTTGAAAATTTCCGCAAGAAATTCCCCGGACACCCGCTGTTCTCCCGTATGTGCGTCTTTTTTTTATACTTTCTTCCTTTTCCCCCGCCCGAACTTACAAAAATTTCCTTTCGCGGAGCTGCACGTGACCGGAATGCGCGGAGGTGGAAGGGGTGCCCTTGCGGCCTCGCATGGGCGCGGAGCACAATGGTTCATTTTGTCAATCTGGCTGGAAGATCATATCGTTCTCTTAAATGAACCGTGGCTTAATTTATCCGTTAATAAGAATTCTAAGTATTTTTTGTACGATTGTGTAATAATAAGCAATTCTACGCACCGATAACCATCCGTGCAGTTAGTCTTTTTGTTAAGCGATCTGAAAAAAATGACATCAGTGTAGAAAGACTTACACGGAACTACACATCTTCAACTATGAACTTATGAACTCGATAATATCGTGACCTTCCTCAGGGATGAAATGCTTATTATGGCAGGAAAGTCGGTAAAAGTCAACTTCATGGCGTTACTTTGTCAACGCAGAGTATCCGAGTGATTTGTCGCGCATGCGCACAATGCAACCCAGCAAACAAAAGTTTTTTCGTGAAGTAATCAGATTGCTCGCCTTACACAAGTGGTACCGTGGTTCAACTATCAATTTATCCATGTGGAATTTCTGGTAGGTTAGAGGTAGGTTTTCTTGGGAGGTTCCCGTTTCACCTGCCTCTCATTGCCTCATTTCTCCGTTTCATCCAGACAGCTCAATTTGAGAGCCAAAGAACATTTAGGTATTGTTGTTCATCATGCACAGACATTGAATATAAATTTTAGGGTTAATATGTTACAGTATATTGTATTTAGTTGTACGCGATATGCACGGAATAGAGAGTAGAACAATGGCAAATCGCTGAAGCCTGCGATTGACTGATTATTTCGTTCTTTCAAGCGCAACAACTGCTACGGTTCGTAGTCTCGAAAGTTAATTTGCTTTTTATCACGGGATGTGACAGTGACCCCGCTGGAGTGTGAGATCCGGTGCCGAACTACAGTCATCTTGGGCGGTTTTCCTAATCAGGTATCTCCCAAAAGCGGGATACTGCCCCAGCCGGGAAAACTCTCAGCTCCCGACTGGTATCCCGTGAGTGATAGTATGGTGCATGTAAGTGTAAATGTAAGTTACGGGTGAGAAAAATAATGATCGTGTGCGGTTCGTAGCCCGTTCGTTTGGGTACTACTCCGGTATTCGCCTGGTGTTGATCGGAGAAACCGCGAAAAACTACCGACCAGAGCAGCCGCCCACTAGAACACTTCTCCAGTCAGCGGCCTAGCTGAATTGAAAGTGTCAGAAATCTGCCACCGTCGGGACGCGAACCCTCGAACCTCCCGGTCAGAGGCCTTGCAGTGACATCGCTTGACGTCATGAGCCGCCCAAGCCGGTCGGAAGCCCACGCCGTACGAGGCAAAGCGAAAAGAATGGCAGAATCGCTTTGCAGGGTAGGCGTTAAAGGGCGAAGGGGCGCCTGCTCCGGCGGCCGCTGCTACTGCTGCTCCCGCGGCGGCGGCGGCGCGCGCGTCCACGTGTGAAGCGCCAGGTGCGGCCGCGCGCGCTGCGTGCGCCGGGCGCGCTCGCGGGGATTTCCCGCGCCGCGTTTGTTTGCGTTCCCTCGCGGCCACACCCCGCCCCTCCCGCGCCACGCCCCATCCACGCCCACCGCCCCGCTCACGCACGGCGATGGACGCCCACGGCTCGTCCGCTGGCCCCGCCCCCGTTCGCCAGCTGTTCGCGCGCTTTCGATCGGGTGCCGTATCTGGTCTCCCGCCTGGTTTCTCGTCCGTTAGCTTGCGCGTCCGGTCTAATCACCATGCTCAAAACCCGCCTGGCCAATCCCCGCGCGTGACCATCGCTACCGATCACTGTGTCCTATCGCCGTGGCTGATCACTGCACCCGATCCCCGTGCCCAATCTCGATCACTGTAGTCGATCACCGCATCTAATCACCACAACCATTCACCATGGTCGGTCACCGTACCCAATCACTGTGCTCGATCAGCGCGCCCGATCACCATGTCCAATTACTACGTCTGATTTCCTTACTCAATCTCTGCTGAATCACGTTTACCCCCTTATATGACATGTGCCTCATCCCTCTCGAAAAGATCACATCATCCCATCATTATCCACCATAATTCCACCAGATTAATCTGTCCAATAATCTTTTCGTCTACCTGGTTATATTCACGTTCGCCTCTCTTCGCCTACGCCCATCTAGACCTCGATTAGCCCTTTCTCGATCTAACGTTCTTTAACAACTGTCCTTAGTCCATTTCCCTGCCAAACCTAATGTGCAGCAACATCTCAGAAATTTGTATCAAATGATGAATAACACATAGTGTCCGTTCATGAATATTACACCAAATGCAATACTGCTTCGGGAGGAGAAGTTCTGGAGGAATTGGCCGAGTTATGCAGAGCAGTTCATCTGGGCCGTTCAAAGACAACTATTGCCGATAAGGCATTCTTATATTTCTTAAAACAACTTGCCGTTTTGATAATCTAACATAAACGTTTTTGATGTGGATATAACTGGAAGCAATCAGTGAAAAAACAGGCTCTGTTCTTTTCAAAATACAGAAGTATCTCATATTCGGCAATTAGTACTACACTAGCGTGTCCGTACGAGAACTCTCCAAAGTTAATCCCCACCCTATTCCCTATCCTTCCATTTTCGGCTAATACGTTACACTATATATTTTGTTTATTTCTCTCTTATACTCCGTCACTTGTTCTATATGTCTCCTTGTAATTGTACTAACTGAACGTATTTTAACATAACAGTACAATACACCTTTGCCAAGTAATTAGTTTAATTTCACATATAGTTGTAAATTTTGCACGTTTCTGAAGAGGTGGTGTAGAATCGAGAAGTGTTAAACCAACAAAAATAGAAGGGAATGTCCAAGAAGATCAGAGACTGTAGATTATGATAGTTCTAAGGCCCTGAACGCTCCGTTTTAGAGTTATATAACTAATTAGATTTCAAAAACGATATCTGTGTTGCGGGTTGCATTTGACGTGAATATTTAGTTTTTTTGTTAAAAAATCATTTATATTTTTACAGTTAAAGTGCGATTCGTCAAGTCTCTGTGAAATTATTTGTCTTCAGAGATTTTATTTATAAAGGTTGGTTGCGTGTGAGAGCCACAATCTTATCTACACTACTGAACTCGAGACGTTGAACAATTACATTATAGTAGTTTAAATGTAAATTTACAATGAGCGTACCCGTACATTAGGATAAAATGAACTGATTTATAGCTATTTAAATTTAGAAAATAAAGAATAAAACGTTGGTTTTCTTGGAGTAATCTTTATCTATAAAACCATGCCTTTTATTACAGCACTAACTCGGTGGCTTTTGTGGTCATTGTTTAATAGTTTAAACTGCGTTTTTCGACTAGCGTCTAGGTTTTTTGATGTCCCTGTCAATGTACAACGTTACGTAGTAATAAACCACTCATTAGTCTTGAAACGAATTCAACAAAAAATCATACCAAAGATCTTGTTTTCAATATCGATTAAAAAATATAATTCAATCATCTTAAAAAAAAGTTCATATGAGTAACATTTTCTCTGCATTTATCAGAGGATTAATAAACATTACTCAAGTGAATAATTAACAAATTATTTTCATAATTCTGTTGTAGAATGAATAAGTATTAAATTACAATTTGAATTGGAAATTTTGAGGTAAACTAATATTGAATTTTAGAGTCGAAAAAATTAATTGGGAAACAAACTTACTTCTCTTGCAAAGTAGATATACATTAAACGTTCAAATTCTATACAGAAAATATGAATACATCCGTATTGAAAATTTAATGTTCAAAATGTCATAAATTATACGTTGAACCTTTTGAATATATAAAAATTTTACGTGTTTTGTGGTTTTACTAGAAGTCAAATATAATAAAAATACGAAACAAGGTTTGATGCTGAAGTGAAAATCTGAAGCTCTTGCTTCAGTTGACATTTGAGTTGCAGTGGATTAAATTTTATATATTCATATTGCTGTCAATATATTTTAGATCAATCGCTAATCGTATAACGCATTTCACCGAACGAAGGAACAGCCAATCAACAAATATTCATTGAGCGACGAGGGAGTTAAATAACCACGCATGTTTCAAATTAACTGTCAGATACACCAAATCCAAATCAATAAAGCGGTGTTTCCATAACCAGCTTTTTGCCGCCAGTAAAATGCCCCTTGTATAAGTGTGGGTGCGAATGATCAGGGAAAGACCACACAGTCACCCGAGGCTAGGTAACAGTAGAAAATATTATTTGACCGTGAGATTTAATAAAGCAAAATTATTCCTGAGGCACACTCTTATTTTATAGTACAGTCTTGCCCTCGCGAAACGCGCCTGTATTTGTAGAACAGCTTTATAAACAAATCAAAAACATTTTTCCCCGCCGCATCAAAGCTGACACACAACACGTGACGCAGGTTCATTGTGAAGCGAAAAGCTTTCACACATTTTGTGCACTCCGCTCCGTCCGATTTTATTCCAATTAGTCGCGCCCACGAGGGTATGTAACGTGAAACGAGTGGTGCACGTTGGGACACATTGTAGGTTTTAGCTGAAAAAAACTCTGTAAAGTTGTATGAAAATTAAATCTTTAGTAGTGTATAATTTTGATAAAAAAATAATAGTATTAAGAGAAAAAATGTACATAATTTTAGTTTCGTTTTCGGATTGTGGCGAATAAAATAATACATAACACATACATGCTTGTTACATCAGCTAGAAAGTTCAAATCATCTATAGTGGGCACATCAAAGACAAGCTTCAAAATCACATTGAAACTCGGGCAATATATTCCTTGAAAAAATACTTTAGAACTTAAGTATAAATAATGTATTTTAATAATTTCCGATGTTTGTAGATATTGAAGTAAAACTGGGCAACTTCCAGTCATGTGAGAGGTATCTAAGGGTTTGTTATATATGCAAGAATTTGGGAAAAAATCTAAAAGCAATGAAGCATTTTCGATTTTGACGGAAAAGTTCAGTTATTTGATTGTTTTTTTCCGTTCATTCTCGTACTACGTGTCCGTATTGGAAACTAACGTGGTAACGTTCAAATTAGTACTTCAGAAAACAAAATTCAAGAACGAGAACTGCCAAGTTATTGTAACCTGGAGTTACTTCACTTAGCTCAGACAGATTAGTTCCGAAAATAGCTGCATACGTTCTCAAGCGGAACTAAGTTGTGTCTCATATTCCAGCTTCAATTTAGGTTCAGCGATTTTCATGTTCAGCGATTGTACTTCAGAAATTTGCTAATGGGGGTGGGGCAATTGGTGAATGTTCTAATTCCTCACAGGTTTTCTCTTGGTAAATTACAGTAAGATCGAAAAAAAATTGTACCTTTATTAGAAGCTTCCGAGGTTTGCTGACCACTGTTTTACATGGGCAACCTTCGAGTTCACGTACTTGGCCGTAGCTCCATTTCCCGGTGCTGCCAACCCGGACTTTGCCCAGCTAGAATTCCATTGTATTCCGATGTGCGGAAGAGGTGGATTGTGGGTGAAGGAGGGAGGCAGAGGGTTGGTCGGGGAGCGTGCGTGCATACGTGCATTTCAGCAGCGGGTGCTCAGCTAGACGCGACGACGTGAACCCGTGCGTGCGGAAACGTGCGTGTTAGTGCGTGGATGTAGGCGTGCGGATGGATCGAACGTGCTAGCCGGTCTGGCAGCGTCCGCAGATGGATAGTGAAGCTTTTGTTCAGCGGAAATCAACCAAGCCTGACGAGCCTGTCTCGCATTTTCCGTATTCTGTGGCACCCTTCGTCTGTTGTAAAAAAAATTATTCTGCTAGATGAAAACGTTGTTAGTCAATTTCTTTCGGCGTTTGCGTGCGTGAAAGAACGAAACACAATTTTTCACTCTCAATAACTCTTATTCCAATTATTCTCGGAATTGAATCTCATTGGTGCACCGCACCTTCCAGTCTAATACCGGACCATTAATATTGTCCCACTCTTCACTTAAGCAATAATATTTTGTTTTTGTTTATCAATTTCTTAAAAAGCATCCTACTAATCTAAATTTTATACTTCAAACATAGTTCATATCATGCCCATTACTACAAATAATTCGAAGGTTTTCTTCATTTCTCTCCTTTCTGTCAGGCTTGAAGTCACCCTTCAAAATAAGGATAAGACAAGCTTATTGACTTATCCTTATTTTCATAAGATTACTCACAGTACCAATCTCTAGCTTATGATATTCATTGTACGATAGCATTATTCTTTTTTCACGTTTCTCATCTTCCGCCTTTGTCCATGGCATATAGTCTCATTTGTTTTCTTGTATTCCCTTGTATTATGGTCATCATTAGGACCTGAATGAATGTTTATTAAAACAAAATGGATATATATCAGATCTCTAGAATTAATTTGTATTTGAATTATTTGATTTGCATCTCCCAAGCATCGCTTGACTCATTTTGCATTTCATTTCCACAGTGCAAAGACTTCTTGAGGGAGAGAGAAGGGAGAGGGAGAGAAAGAGAGAGGGGGAGGGAGAGGGAGGGAGGGAGGGAGAGCGACGGGAGTTCTCCATTGGCTTCAAAATTCAAGACCATGCGGCACATCTACTTCGTCATACTAGTACAGATTCAAATTCGCGAGTATAACTTTTCTTGATACTTACCTACGTCAGAGTCAACCCGTCAGGATCAACTTTGAAGTTATCACTTATTTTCTTGGAATATATCAATTTGTTTAAAAAACAATTTAGAACTTTCACTGCATTACAATTAACAGGGCAAATTGTTTTCGCTTTGAAGTTTGACGTTGTTGGTCAATTTCTGGAAAGGAGACCTGTAAGATTTCAGCAGCATGTCGTGTCGTGTACACAGACACACAGTCTGAAGCAAGGTATCCAAGAACCGGCTTAGAGGGAAATTAACATGACTCAAATGCTGTGAATGAATCGCCGAGAAAGTAGGAAGGGCGTTTTGTAACACATGGTGTCAGGTGTGAGTTCTGCTTGTAACGCGCACGGAAGCAAAGTGCGAGGCTTAATAGCATGATTACACACATTGCGCTAATCTTCGTATTGCTCCAGTGCTCTAGTCTCTTCGCATTGAGACCAAAGAAAACAGTCTCTATACAGGCTGTTGCGTAAGTCAGAGCTCAATGGCCCTTGTTTGTCGAATCGCCCTGAATAGTTTGCGTGTTTTGTCACGTAAAATTCCGACTCTTTATGTCACTTTTATTTTCAAACACACACACACATATTTATACAAGAAACTATTTTACTCTTTTGGTACACACACTCAAGATTAAGTTTAACACAAGGTCCTTTTGATCATCAACTTAAAGATCAAGCTTGATATACAGGCTTGATGATCAAATCATTATCAACTTCATCATTAAGCCTGTATATCAAGGTAATCAAGCCTATATATTCTAAAAATGCCTGTTTTATGGTTTGAGTGTTAAAGAATGTCTACTTTGTGTAATCGAAATAGAGCAGGATAAACTCGGCAACGAACCCAGAAATAAAATAAAGTTTAATCTAAAATCTTTGTTAAATAAAAATCCCAAATTGCCGTATTTGCAGAATGCATCAAAAGAGAAAGAGATAATATACTGATCATTCGAACGTTAAAATACTCACCAGCCACAAATATTATTTTGTGGGTGTATAATGATACCGAGTGAAATAAGACAAGTCTGTTTAGCCCGTATACTTCTACATGTATTTATTTTAAAAATTCATCCTCATGGTTTTAATATCGGTTTGAAGTAAAATAAAATTGATGCGAACAAGTTATTTTGCACGTCTTTTTACATCACCTCTTTAAGAAATTACACAGGCTATTTTCGCATTTTAAGAGCCGATTGAAAGCGTCTAAAATTGATGATATTAGAGCGTGAATATCCGAAGCATTTCCGCATGCATTTCGCAGATATACGAGTTCGCCCGGGTGGGTGCTCGAAAGCGTCGACGCGTAGCTGCCAGCCAGCGCAGAGCGGCGCGGCGCGGCGCGGCGCGGCGCGGCGCGGCGCAGGGCGAGACGGCGCGGGGCGGCGCGGTTCGTCGGCGTTTGGGAGCGAATCAAGAATTGAGAACGGAGCCCATTGTGCCGCGCGGGAATTGGCGCCATCATAATTGAGCAGCTGCCGCTGCTGCTGCGCGCGCGACGTCGGTGCCAGCGAGGGGCAGGGCGGGGGAGGGGAGCGGAGGGGAGCTAGCGGAGATGGAGGGAGGAGAGCGGTGGAGGGACAAGGGGAAAGAAGGAGGAGGAGGAATGATGGTAGTGCTAAGACGAGAAGAAAGGAGGGGTAGGGCGGGAGAATGAGAGAGGACGAAGAAAGGAAGAGGAGGAGGACAAGGAAGACGAGAAAATAGGAAGAAGGTAGGAGGACTAAGAATGGGAAACAAAGGGTGAAGGAGAGAGGGAAGTTCGGAGGTTTCGGAGTAACGACATGAGAAGAGAAGGAACGGCTGGAATGATGACGGAGAGGCGAGAGGAGAGACAGAGAAGGAGGGCAGACGGAATATGAAAGAGGGAAGGAGAGATGAGGAAGAAAGAGGAGGGCAAAGAACTTACAGAAAAAGTAGTAGATGAGGGGGGGATAGAGGTAGAAGGAGGGGGGATCGGTGACAGCAGTGGCAGTGACGTGGGCACCTCGTTACAAGAATAAGCCACTGACATCGATTTCGGCTGCAATTGCCATCTATTTGGCGTTCGTAAATATATGTAGAACGATATACTGCGTTGGTTTAGTAGCTACTCGTCAGGTTCAACAGGCTCAATAATTGTCAGGAGACTCATATCTTCTGAAACTTCCTCTCACAAATAAATGGTTTCCCCTCACATGGAAATGGCCGTGTCGAAATCCGTTTTGATTTTTAACAGCTTTCATGTAATTCACGGAACATTTTTGTTGCCGGAACAAAAGTAATAAATTACAAACAATAAATGAAATATACAATTTTCTACTTAGCTTTTGCGCGGCCGAAACTTCCGGTTGAACAGCCCTGGTTCTTCATGATAAGCCATGGGATCATGCGAGAAACATTTTTGCCGTCGTGGAGGCACGTCCCCCCGCGTCGCCATTACTCTGCGCTTTTGTTCGGTCGCCTGTGCGGGGCTGGGCCGGGTCGGGCCGGGCAGGGCCGAGCCGAGCCGCGCGGCGAATCCGCTGTGACCTTTGCTGCAGCAGGCTTGGGTTCGATACCCAAGGACGGCAGCGGCGCAAGTCCGCACTGCCAGAGCCTTTTGAGGCCGCCTTAGAGACAGCGCGATATTCAGTGCTAGCGCGGCGTAGTGCGGTCGATTGATTTGCTGTGGTGCTCATTTGCAAAGGGTGTGCGCACGTTCTGATCAAACACCGGTGCTAAACTTCCAGATACCTGATTAAAATTTAAAAATAGAATTAAATGTATTTCTTTTCGCAGGTTATCAATGGTGCAATCATTAGCATGTATCTACATTACCCTAGAGATTCGAGAGGCTAATTTCATGACCCTAGTGTTTGGACTTCAGTGCAGCTGCTCGGCTACTGTCTCCATTTCTACTAAGAAATACTAATCTAATTTTGGTTCGGCGCAAACCCTGATGTGGCATGATGTGACGATATAACGTGCTATGATGTGACGTAATGTGATGTGCAATCAAATGGTAATCCAACTCTGTAAATGCGATGCTTCAGATCCGTTCTTTTTTATCGTCCAATAGTCTGGTTTAAAAAACACTACGGCTGAGAACCAACATCTGACTTAATGGCGAAGTTCATCTCTATCGAAAGAGCTTATTGTCTTCGTGCAAGAAAAATGACACATCTAAAAATTCATCATTTTTAGTCAAGTGAAGACATATGTTTAGAAAAAATACATATTTATTCATCAAAATTGTCGTTTACAAAACAGCTGATATTCAGATTTCTCATTTCATCTTTAGGCACAAAATTAACACGTGTACTCAGGTTAAAATCGTTCTCCCCCAAAATGATGGGCTTTTTAGTCGGATTACCTTTCTTGTGCACAAATGACAACCGGATATTTTGAAATTAAGCAAGGACAAATATTGCGGACATCAAACAAAAAGATAAAGTGTCTAATAAAATTGTAGAACATCAGTTAGTAGTTAGAGAGCTTACTGCAGTTTATTTGTTATCTAATATAATAGTATTTTTTGAAATGCAAAACCATTACGTGTATATATGAAGGAGTTATATAATAATTATGTTTACAACCTACAACCAGGAAGGTAAGAAGAAGAAAGGGAATAAACTCAGTTACCCTTCCTAATGCTTGAAGCATCGCGGGTGCATAACCAAAAATCTAACAGATTTTGTAATTGTGCTCTTCATTCGTATGATGCTATGGTACAGGAGAGTGTTTCCAATTGTGGATCGTTCTGCTAAGTTACAAGACATCCTTGATGCATGAACACGTACATCAGTGTCCACATTCCGAGAAAAAACGTGATCCCCATACTTTGAACTCTGCGCTACACAATTTTTTCTAAACTCGTTCAAGCTTTTCTATTTAACGTGAATTGGTGCACGTGGAGTGCTGAAATCACAATTATTCCACCTCCCATTTTTCGGTGTCAACACTGCAACTGTATTATTTTTAGTTTTTTGCTAGTTCAAAATCATCTTGTAACCGACAGAGATAAATTCGTTCAACGAAACTACTGCAGATGATATGATGCTAACAATGAAACTAAAAGATTGGGTGGAAAAATTGTTGGGGTAATTTCCATTTTAGTCGATTTCGAACTAGATTATGTTTTTCTAAGTGAAACTTCATTTTTATTTGGAATATTATTCATTTTGCGAAATATGAATGTTGGCAACAAGGAAAAGGTAGTTTTTTAAATTAATTTTTACTTGTTCAAAGGTTTGGGCATTAGAAAAAAAACAGGTGATTTGATTATCACAGGAATCTGAAGTAATAATTATTAAGATTTCAATTTTGGAAGGATATTAAGGTATTATAATATAAAATTTGAAAATAAAATGAAGAGTAGCAGAATAATATATCGTAATTTCAGAAATTAAGGGGGATGAAATATATCTTTAGAAAAATTAGACACTAAGCATCGTGAAAAATGATATGTTTGACTTAACTCCAAGGTGCGAGACTGTTGTAAGTCACGTAAGGTGTTGAAAAAATTTAAGCCTATGGCTTTAAAAAAATTAAGGCTTTGTGAACGCGTTAGGGAGTGGGTTGGGACAGTTTTCAGATCATTATGAAATTGAGAGTTGGGAATATATCAGGGCGTATGATATATTTTTCGGATAAATATATTTTGGAGAATTAGTATTTTGTTAATATGGGTTTTAGCAGCATTGAACTGGATGGAGAAAACGTAAGTAAGGGAAGTATGAATAACTGTGGCATATATTAATTTTGGTGAGTGAATGTGTATTGCAGATTTATAGTTCTTAAGTGCAGGTAATTTATGAATTTTAGTGTTAGCTTGATGTGTAATATTTTTAACATAGGCATTCCATTTAAGTTGAAGATAAAAGTTTTGAATTGGAGATAAATCTAATTCGTATTGAATTTGTTTGAAATAAACCAAGAAATTTTATAATACACAAGACAAAGAATAGATTTTTAAGTTATTGATGTTTGTTTTTATTCTGGACCCAAATTAGGCAAGAAATTATTGATCATTAATTGATTAGATTCATTTTGAGATTATTTGAAATAAACAGGGGCTTTATTAATATGCAAGAAAGGTATTATGATTTTTTGTATTTATTGATGTTTGTTTGTATTTGATTCTGATCCACAAATTGAAAAAGCATAAAAAATTAATTAAAAATGAATTTTGCAAGAATACTGAGTGAATAATATTATTTAACTGGTGGATGTAACCGATGTTATAATTGTTTGCATCAAAGGCAATGAATTGCAAGGAAATTTTACGGGTGAGATTATTTCGCCAATGAAGTCTCTCAAAATTTAGACATCTATTCATTTTGGCATGTAATAGGAGGTGAAAATTTATGTCTATGCAACGGAAAAACGTTCCATTCCATTTTGAAGCATTCGATTTTATATACCACTTGTCTACCAGATTTAAATGATTTTGAGACGAATAAATTGCAATTATTACCATGTACGAGTATTGTATCATTTTTACTTCGGATCTCTTGTACGAAAATAGTATGTAAATTTGTATACATAATTATTTAAAACTGTGTTAGGGTAGAATTAGGTGATTGTATTAGATGGTTTATTTGAAAAAATCTTTGTTTGTAGCCCTGATGAAGGCTTAATAAAAGCCGAAATGTTGGCAATTTAAATGATGTTTTTGTAATGACCAAAACTCAAGAACATTTCCATTATATAAATCAAGGCGGTCAAGAAATGAAGCACGCCTATATATTAAATATACTTTTTAGGAATAAAATCATGCGTATCCCCAATTATTCAATTCATTTTTTTTTTCACGTAACATTCGTTCCGCACGACCCTCGTGCCGTCTCCCGGATTTTGAATCTTTGTCTGCTGCACCTCCGGACAATGGCGTCGGGGGCCTTGGGCCGGGCCGGGCCGGGCGGCCGCGCCAAATGCACCACAGTGCAGCGCGCGCGGGGCGCGGGGGGCGGGGGGCGTTTCCAAGGCCTCTCGTGCAAGGCCCGGTGCAACG
This sequence comes from Gryllus longicercus, assembly GCA_038098605.1. NCBI lineage: Eukaryota > Metazoa > Arthropoda > Insecta > Orthoptera > Gryllidae > Gryllus > Gryllus longicercus. The sequence goes on from JAZDUA010000003.1 coordinate 3,398,846, forward strand.
CGCGCGGGCGGGCGGGCGGCAGGAGGCGGTGGCGGTGGCGGCGGGAGGGAAGGCGGGCGCGTGCAACGTCGCTGCAGTTGAGCAGAACGCGGCGCCTCGCGCGGATATTCCACGTCCGCCCGCCCGCCCGCCCGCCCGCTTGGCGTTTGTCAGCCCATGAGGTGAGCGCGCGCGACCCCGCCCCGTGGTGGTACCTCACCTCTTCCCGCCCAAGAATGACCTAGTCTCGCTTCGCACCACCTCGCCTCGCCTCGCCTCACCTTGCCTTCCCACACCTCAGTTTGCCACACCTTGCCTTGCTTCGTCTCACCCCACATCGCTTTGCTCCACCTCGCCTCGCCCTGCCTTGCCTTGTTACACCTCGCCCTCGCCTTGCCACACCTCGCCTTGCCTCGTTTTGCCACACCTCACCTTTCCCACCTCGCCTTGCCACGCCTCGTTTTGCCACACCTCGCCTTTCCCCACCTCGCCTTGCCACGCCTCGTTTTTCCACACCTCATCTAGCCCCAACTCCCAGTGCCCCACGTGGACTAGGCTCGCCTCGCTTCGCTTCGTCTCCCGCATCCTCTCTTCGCCATGGCACAACACCCCCACCACGGCTCCAGGTCATACCACGCTCCATCTCGCTTACCCTCGCCCGCCCCTCACCACACCACGCCTTCGCTTGGTCTCGCCAAACTACTACATGCTTCGCCACCTCAAACCTCACCAACCCACCCCATACCTTGCCAAGGGCCGCCATTCCATGCCTCACCGAGTTGAACCAAGACGATCCACCCCACGCTTTGTCTTGCCACGCCGTATCACACCATGCCATGCCTCACCACTCATCTCCACCTCATGCCTTGCCGTGCCAGGCCGGACAATCGTTGCCATGATATTCTACACTAGGTATGTCAACGTCGCGAGCAAGGTTACAAACTTATTAGAGCTCGCGGGCACTACGTCCAGAGAAATGGGCACGATATTTAAACGTAAGGGTTGAACAAATTCTGCGGAATGGTAGTACGTCACTGGATAGCAGACCCATGATAATCTTTGGGTGAAGTTATGTGACAGTTATTGTTAGAAATTTTTCTATATTAATCACCCCTATCTCTTTAAGGATAAAAGATCTATTAAAATGAAATAATACTTCAGTCCAATTTCAAATTCTCAATTGATAGTAAAATTTAAAAAATTGAATCAAAAGTATCTTGATTTTGTAATGCTGATAAGAGCATTGAGTGATATGAAAGCAAGAACGTTCTACGCTTAAGTTGGAAGGTTTCACAGACAAATATTCTTGTCTGTTAAACTCCATGTCCGTCCGTAAGCAAGTTTTTCCTTCTCCTTCTTATATATCCACTGAAGATGGGGAAAGTATTTCCCGAAACTTAACTTTGGGATGTTGTCATAAATATTATAACTATTAATGTTGTTGATTATTTTCTAACTCACATTATGGAGTACCGCAAGATTTCTGCTGCCACCACGGAATTTGTGCTGTAAGCAGTTGACTGACTTCGGCGAGAGCTATGCATTGTGCTATCAAGGAGACTTCGCGGCCTCGGTACCGGTTAGAACCTCGTTGTGGGAACCTTTTGCATTTTGGCCTGAGGAAGGCTCTAAATATGAACTCCAAATCTCAGGCCCTTCAGGAAAGAACGTGAAGTCTGATAAAACCTAGAGTTCTCACCCTGTTACAGTGTGCTCGACAATAGACAAAGCAACTTGTTCTGAACTGTTTACTTTTTGTTTAGGCACCCTAAAGTGTTTATTTTAATCAAACAAAATATGGATTGTACAATATGAACTTAGTGACAAATTTAAAGAAATGAAATGTTCTTGTTCGTTAGTTTAGCATTTAAAATGGAATAAAAATATTAGTAATGTTTGTAACCTAACCCCTAAATGAATTGCCCAAATAGTAAAGTTTGTAACATTTTCTATTTGGGGAATTCATTTTACCTTCATGTCAAAATTATACCTACAGGGTGGAAATTTATAGAGATGCGATGACGACATTTATACTCTCCCTTATAAAGAGAAAGAAATCATCGTAGTATCCGCATTTGATTAACGTTTTCAAAAATGACCTATTATTAAGGAATTTCAATGTTTCTCAAGTAAATAGCATAACTCAATTTTTTATTAAAATAATATATAAATACACTTCACTTTACATAAGAAATTATTTGGGAAAAGCTAATCCATGTAATTGTTCATGACCCATTGCTTCAGAGTAAACAAATTAAATGTGCCATTTTCTTCGATCTAAACGTTACTTCCTGAAGTGAGTTATCACCGCGAATTATTGACTATGTTGGAAGCAAGTTCTTACTTTTTACTTTTACATTATAATGCTTCAGAATATTAGTTTTTCGACAAAATGTGTGTTTAATGGCTCGAAATACTTTAAGCTTACGCATACTTTGAGCATACGTGTATCTCGATGTCCTTATACAATTCGTTCTTTATGTATGAAACAGCGAATATAGAATTGCAATTTCAACATTACCTGTCGAATGATTCATTATTATAATTTTCATAGTTAATTTCTTCAAACGTCCGTATTTAATCTCCTAGCACTATGACGTCTCTCTGTTCTGATTAAAAAATATTATGCAAATGTAAAATATTTGCTTATACACACATCTGGTGCATATAATAGAAAGTATTTTGATGATGAAACTTGAAATTTCATTTTGATGATAGCTGAAAACGACGTAAATTTGACTCTGATTCATACAAATCATAATACAGAGAAAGTTTAGTTCTGTAGTACAGAAAGTTTATGTATGAGTTTCTGATCTACCCCTGACAATACATTTTTAAATGAATAGATATTTCAGAAATATTTAGAAAATTTTACATCCACACTTCATCAAAATAGTAATAGAACATAAAATGCGTAGAGCTCATCGTGCTTTAATTAATGAGGAAGAGAAAACAAAATGCTTGATGCATTTATCCAAAAAATTCTCGCTTTGATATTTTTTCGCTCACCGCTGGTTGGTTGTCTCATTTCGATCACCAAAGGTTGTTTGTCTTTTTCCTTCATGATCCATTACCAATAATGACGACCAAATAGCCGACATTTTTGAATTGGCTTTAAATTGACTTGTTTGTTTTTAATTTCTAAAAACTATTCACATGACGACCCTTCCAGCAAACCATTAAGTACTGCATTATCTCCGTGAAATGTCAAATGATTCAGAAGAATTGTTAGAGAACTATTGCTTTAAGGCATTACATGGCAAACAGTACGGAGACCCAAGTTCATAAAACTTGCTGGCAAACATTTATTTTTTACTGTAGTGTGAATTGCTTCCATGTTTATGTTGTTAATCGCTTGCTTTCTTGCAGAGTAATTTAATTATAATTATATCATTTTGAAATAGTAAATATTAAAAAATGAGAAATTACTTGTCAACTTCGTGTTAGTAAATTGTAACAAATTCGATACCTTTGAGGTAAGGTATTGCGTTGGTGAGAGAACCATCTACTCGTCAGGAATGCAATTCGTCTCCTCGCATTCAAATGGCAAATCGTTGAAGCGCCATCGGTACGTCAAAAGAATTCTGAAGTCCGATTATCGATCATTTCGGTAATTGCAAAGTACGTAGGTAGGATTTTAGAACTCTAGTCATATATCCGAGCGTTGGAGTTGAAATTTTGCGCTCCACATTATGGATTAGGATGCGCTCCAGATGGACACACGCACACCGTTTGCGCTCTGCGACGGATTTAGAGCGGGTCAGCCCTAAAGTTTAAATGAAATACAAATGAAATTCATTGTTTTTGAAACTTGCATTTCGCATTCATGGGTGGTCATGAATAATAAATTACAAAGCCTGCTGATACTTCGTAAGACAGTTTAATGCCGCAACTCGATTACGAGAATCTGAGTCGGGAAGTTTTAGCTTACCATTCAAACTCTTTTTCTTTCTACATAATTTCAGTCAAGTTTCCATTTTGATCCTAGGTTCTTCTTGAACTTTTTGCGATTATCTTTATCGTCTTTGCTTCCATATTTATTTATTTATTTTCTTTTTCGCTCTCTTCTACCTCCTCGTTTTTATAATATTGAATTGAATTGAATTGATAATACTCTCCGAAATCTTTATTGTTTTCTTCTTCTCCGAGAGATTTATTTTTTCGTACATCCCGTGTTATCAGACACCAATAATCAAAATTCGCAATAGCATAGAGCACCTTAATATAATTTTTATTAAATTTGGGTAACAACTTGTTATCATTGCAATTCAGTTCCCTTCTCAATATAATAATGGACGTTATTCTCACGGCTATATTAAAATTCCAACTTTTCGAAAATAAAATGAAGCCTCCATAAACAACTCAAGCAGCAAATTGATGACAACATGAAAATATTTTGACAACAGTCATCCATAGAAACTAGTACTTTTTTGTACGGCAAAGACTCATACTGAATTTATTACATAAATCACAGTTACAAGAATACTTCTTACCAACAAAATATAATCTAGCAATAAGGATGAAATAAAATAAAAAATCAGATTCATTAGCGTGTGTATTGCGAAGGGTCTATTTGTTTACATCAATCTGATATCGAAAAATCTGAACGAATCCTCATTAAGTAGTAAAATAGTGCTTGAAGTGAGCAATAAACATTCTATTTTATATTTTTCAAGTATCAATTGTTGATAGTCACAATTTATAGTTTTGCATCGCTATAAAGCAATTTATATGTTTAATCTACAACATATGAAGCTTATTTCATCTAAGAATTTTTCTACACTTCACAACCTCTTCCACCATCTTACTTTCATCAAATTTCCGTTCTCAGAGTGTATTTATTTGAATGAAAACATAATAACTTCAAGATAACTTAAGTTAATGCTCAATTAATCCCACGATGGATGGAATTAGTATCTAGACTTATTATTAATTTAATTTTGCCTGGAGTTAAAACATATTTTTTGAAATCTTATATTAGTTTACGTATAATCAGTAAACTTATTTGTCAACATTTAACCAGTGCTGTAATCATAAAACTTAATAAATTTAATGATTACTATATCGCTTCCATTATATTATCTGAATCATTTGCTGTAAACTAATTATCATAAATGCGATTTCCAAATGCCAATACAAAATCGTTATGAAAACTGCTCGCACTCATATGAGATATTAATTTTACAACCACTATAAACAGATTTAATGATAAATATTATCTTCTCTAAATGATTAACAGGGAAGTTACCGTTTCCCATTCAAATTTCTTTGAAGAATATTTCAGGTATATTTCAGAAAAAGGCAATTTATAATTTGAATTTAATTACAATGATTTTTCCCCAAGAATTTATGAGAGCATTGGAATGAATATTTCATTGCCATTTTTATTGTATTCGTGAGGTCCAAACAAAATAAAAAGTTGGTCAAATTGTTTCTGTAATATCAGTTAAATACAGATTATCAGAAAACATTTTATTGCGTTATTTTGAGTACCATAATTTTCTTTCCGTCGCGGTAACAAATAAAATTCATGATTATCATTTCTATGTTTATGAGATAATCTCATAATTTAAATATATTTCTTGCGATTGATCTCTATTAAAAAATTAAAGTAACATTGGTGATGGGTCTACTTTAAAATGTTGGTTGGTCTTCCTGAATCTCAATTTTACGGACTGTCAGTAGAATAGTTTTGACCTAGAGACTTAAAAGTGTTTCGGTCTAGGCGTGTAAAATACCTTTAATTGCCAATCTAAGCGAAATCAACAGCTTGTGAAGGAAATGTTTTCAATTTCTATTGTACGTTGTATTTCAAAGAAGTTTATTTTGCGGTTTTGAAGATAAAATATAATTTATTTATACTTGTATTATCGCATACGGTTATGTTGAGTTTGATATCTCTACTTCAATGTTTCCCCACTAATCTTTGATGTGAGCGAATCTGAACTATGAATCTAAATGTGAATACTTATCATTTGTTACAGTGCCATTTATAAATACCGTCAGCACTACAATAATGTTATCCATAATTCAGCAACTTTTAAATCCGTTAACATTTGATATTTTATAAATAGGTGAATATATAGAGAATAGTTGTGAACACCACCGGGCGAGAAGTAATATTTTTCAGACTTACTCTCTTACGATCAGTCTTCTAAACAAAAATTATCATCCTAATGTGCGCCATCTCTTTAGAGTTTAAAAGAATGCATTATTAAACTATTAACAAAAAAACAACAAAATGTAGCCATCTGTCCATCTACTGTTTTATGACCTTTATGTAGCAAATTACGTGCTGGATAATAAAGACTAATGTATCTGTTTTCCTCTCATAAGGAAATTTGTCAAACGTTCTAGATAAAAAATTAAGAAAATGGAACCTAGTGTCGGCCATGTACTTACTAGAGCACATGATACCCACGCTGTCAAGACGAATGTGGGCATAAGAATATTAGTAGTCGAATTACTCAGATGGTAGTTGGTGATTCAGACGCTTAGATGCACCATCATGAGAAACTAACAAACCATGAAAAATAAAGAATCGACATGGCTGGTCGTGTGATTTCCCCCTAGTTTTGCATTCGCTACGAAGCCATGGACATGGCTGCCGAACGCGTTAACTGGCTACGCGCGCAAAGCGAAGCCGCGTCTATCACAGTTCGTGCTTCCAGCGCAGTTCGCTCCCCCCACCCCACCCCACCCCTTCATCGCGCCGCACGGCTGCACCAAGCGTTTAATTATCATGGTAAGCGCCTTAATGAAGAGCCTCCAAGACTGCGACGACGCGAGGTGGGAGGGGGAACGGCGATATTCCGGCGCTTGCGTTGCAACGGGGCTTCCGTTAGGAATCGGTGAGTGCGGGTCCGTGTTCGGCCGTTGGCGACCGAATATTTTAAACTCTCGTCAAAGCGCAGGCACGTCGCACGACAGATCTGGTGAACACAGTCAACCTTCCAGGACGTCAGATTGAAATCAAATGAACTTGAATTAACCGGCCGGACTGAACCATTTAGGATGCACATAGTGAAACGTCTTCCGATAGTTTATGACTGAAAATACCCGTTGAGGACATCCAATTCTATTCTCCAAAAGTATGACCAAAAATGTATGCATTATTATGTTTCCTTTAACTTATTTATTTGGAGAATGACTTCAGCCGCTAGGCTCTCTCCTAAATTGTTTTTTTCTTATATTCATATATATTTATTTAATTTGTCTACAGAGACAGTTTACAAAATACCATGAAACCGTGCAACATCAGAATTTATATCTATCAAATGAAATGTGCAGAATCTTAATATACGAAAATGAGTGTGTGTGGATGTGTGCTCGTTTACAAACACTTCAAACCGCTGGAAGAATTGCTCTCGTTTTTTCTCAAATGAAGTAAATTAATTTTATAGAAATTCTAAAAATGATGAAATTAATAATTTTGATGATAAAAAAGTTATGTTTTTGAGGGTGTCCTCCACATGACCTTCCTCGCAAATGAGAAAAATACCAAGTCGGCAAACGCGTTTTTTTAAATTTAAAAGTTATATATTTCATTATCAGGAGTGCACTCAAATGTAACCACTTTGCCGCATTGTTGTATGCTATAACTAAGTTGGATGGAATGAATTTGAACAATTTACCCTTGCATTCAACTTGCAAGTATTAAGAATTAATGTCACATGAAACCGTTTGTGAGCTGTCTTTCATTTTCAGGTGAGAAGCAGCAACGATAAATGTGCTTCGAAGACTCGAGCCCCGTTCCACTCTCCTCTCTTATTCTGTTGCCCCCTTTTTCCCTACCAATCGCTCAAATTCTCCTGCATTGGCCAACTGCTTTGTCTCTTCGATGGATACTGACACAAAGAGGTTACTTACATGAAAATTATTATAGAGCTGTTGATAATAGGAAACTGGATTCTTTTCACGCAGCAAACACTATTACTGTAAATGCGGCCTTAAACACAAACCTGAATTAGAAAACACATTCGAAATTCGTGAATATTTTTTTTGTTCTCCTTCTTTTTGTGATTTTTCTTCTGTTTCTATTTCTGCTCTTTCTTAACCGTTTTATTTTTTGTCCTTTAGTTATTTATTTCGACTTTTATGTTATTTTCGTTCTTTGTTTCTTATTTTTTTCTTTTTCTTCCCCTTGTTCTTATTTTCGTCTCCCTTTTCATTTTTTTCTTTCGTGTGGCAGCAAGTGAGAATGAAGAATCTATTGCAGAATTCGATCCAACTCGAAGGATGCAATTCACCAGCGCTAAGCGATTCAAATTGCTCAGCTAAACGAATTATACCGACGAGTCCAAAAGTTTATTAACATGGAAATATGCTGTAATTCTGGCTACATTACATTGAAGCAGAAAATATGTCTCTACTTCACAGAATTAACTACTTCGAATATAACAAATTTGAAGCTAAAATTATGTTTATTGACACGAGTGTTGAAATTCATGTCACTCGCCTCGTACAATTTTAAAACTAATGCTCTTTATTTAGTACATCCTTGACACGTTGCTCAAGTAGTATTTGTCCAGATGGTCACTAAGTGCTTTTCCGATTACTCTATTTCGTATTCGCTTTTCATTACAGTAGCTATTCACTAAGGTAGCGCCATCTCGGAAGTGCGAAAGGGAGCAGAGATGTGCAATGAACGCGAAGTGCTGGTCCGTGTCCAGGAATCGATGGGAGAATTATAGTTGAAGAGATACGCGTTGGGGAAGCGATGGGAGTGGCAATCGACCACAAATGCATTCTGACCACTTACATAGCGCGACAAGTTTCCTCCCTCGTAATAAACGAACCAATCCACCCCGATGTGAGGGCATCTGCGGAGATTTTTGTGCTGCAAGGGAAATATTCCGAATACTGCCAGGAACCCAGCATTTGTGCGATTACCGAAAAAAACTTTGACATCCCGGTTTAAAATTTTGAAACAGTTTATTCAAAATGTACGAGAGTACTTAATGTAAGCAAGGGACACAAATTTCGTAAAAAAAACATGGCAGATTATTCTTGGAATCCACAAAATACCCATGTTAATTTTGGATGCACACCTCAAGAAACCAATTACATTAATAAAAAGGTATCTCCCTCACCAGCGATCTAATTAATTAATAATTAACCAATTACATTTATTAGACTGCTGGATTCGAATTCCGCATATGGCTTGGATGTTTCATGGGGTGATTGCGGCGCGTTAGTGTTCTCATGATGCAAACACGTATACTATCTGAAACCATCATCTTATCTATAATCATTAAACTGTCATCTCATTCAGTTCGAATCACCCTTTCACCACTCATTCAGTAAAAAATGAGAATGACTCATGATCATCATCATCATTGTTTCTTCCCCGTCATTCAGGCTGGTTCAAAAATTCCTAGCAAGTACATTGAATAAATATAACAATTTGAATGGACTTTGCGGTAGAATTTGCACCGAAATCAAATCTTAGATAATTATCAATTTTTTTATAAAAGATTGTGAATTTATTAACGCTACCTCCATACTGAATTAAGTATTTTAAAAAATAATTAACAGGAATAAAACTATTTTATTTTGCTTATCCATTTAATTTTCCAAAGAAATATAAACAGAAAGCTAGACGGCACATAAAACATTAGTTTGCCCTTGGATGTAATTTAAGTGCTTCGTGTTCAAAAACTTTTCCAGTGCGGCTCACAGTATTCCACAAGTTTATGGTGATTTTCATAATTGTGTCAGTCATCTTCATTATATTAACATAACTTATACGATAAGATATGTTATTTACTATTAGATGTTAATTACGCTTGAATACACTAGAAGATGATAAGGGATATTATTATTATTATTATTATTATTATTATTATTATTATTATTATTATCTTACATTATTCACAGTATTTACTGGTCGGTATGTCAACCACACACAGGAATGATGACCATGTGTGGTTACTTTACTGAAGGTTCAGATGGCTTCTGACAATACATGTATTCAAAATTACTGACTTTTGTATATTATATACATTCCTGGCATCCAAGTGAAGACACTCCAGTGCCCGAAGTGTCATTTTCGGGATCACTCCTGTAGCTGATATTATTATAGGCACAGTTGTCACTTTACTGAAGTTCCACTGGGTTTCGACTTCATGGGCGATATCGGTATACTTCTGGATCTTCTCTTGATATTTTCCCGATATATTGTGGTTATTGTATATTGATATATCGTTATTAATATTATTATTACTACTATTATTATTATTTATCTCAGTAATGTAACTATTTCTGTTGATTAACGCTGCAAGAGGACACATTAGAGCGATATTTATTTTTTTCGCTTGTGTGTTGCAAAGAACGATTCGAATTAACCCGGTGAGTGGCGCTAGTTTTTTGGACCAGATAGTACATTAGGGGGCGTGCGCCTCTGCGCCCGAGCACGCCGACTGCACGTCTGCATCACCCGCGGGCGCTGGCGCAACGGCGCGTCTTGTACGCGCGCGCCAGTGAAAGTGCGGCGGGCGGCGCTGCCGTCGCGTCGGCCGCCAGTCGCGCCGCGATTACGAAGCCCCGGGCCGCGCGCTCCCGCCGGCCGTTTCGGGCCGCGCCGAATACACTCGCCGTGCGCAGCGCCCCGCCCCGCCCCGCCGCCGCCACTCCACACATCGTCCGGCGAGCGGACGCACCGGGAGAAGCAGCTCAGGGCAGCAACCGATGACACTGCAGTGCCTTTGACGGGGAGGTCCTAGGTGCGACTCCCGACGCGAATGAGGCAACATTTTCGACACTGCTAGACGACTAAACCGAATTGAGTCGCTGCCTGGAGGAGAATTCTAGCGGTCGGCTACTCTGATCGGTAGTTTTCCGTGGTTTCACCGAACAACAAGCGAATGCCGGAATAGTATCCTAAAAATGAGGCGACAGACAGCGCTTTCTTTTCTCTTCTTGTCCTTTCTTCACACTTATACTGACGTGCACTACACTATCACACATGTCGGTCGGGAGCATAGAGGTTGCCTCAGCTGGGACGGTGCCTCGCAGGGGGAGATACCTTTTTGGGGAAATGCCTGCAAGCCGACGGAAGTAGAAGAAAATGCCAAAATACTGAAATCATTCATCGAAATGTTAAACGAATTTGTTGGATGCAGGTCAGGGGTTCCCATGTTCAATGCAAACGAGAGTGATGCCTGTTTTCGTAGAAAATTTGAAATTCAAATATTGTGAGAAAATACTTACTTAAATTATTTACTTTATTAAATCACACATGTGCAATATAAACTCAAATACGCAGCAAACGCAAACACACGCAAAACAAACGCAAACGCAAACCCTCTATGTCGTAAACACTCATATATTCACATAATTGTTGACATATATTATTAACAGCCTTCATCGAAAGCTCTCCATTCGTCTCAATAGAATACAAAAGTATATTTATTTTTCGTTTCTGCTTCTCTCAAGAACTTCCACTCTCTTGTATTTATAAAACTAGCTGAAATCGAACGGAAATAAAGCACATTTGTGAACGTAAGGAATTGTGATATACTATAATTTTAAACCAATATTAAATTCTTAATGATAATTTAAAGTTGATGTAGAGAATGAAACATTTTGAGCAGAATCCGATTAAACTATTATAATAACTATTTAATTAACTATAACTAATTAAAATATAATTTTAGCACATTATTCGGTATTAACGTCAGTGACTCCCCAAAAGGGATATCATTTGGGTTCTCCCTCTCTCGCATGGATGGGAAACGCAAGGACACTGACCTCTACTACTAAAAGCTGACCTCAACTACTAGCAAAATTCTCCAGAAGTCAAATATATTGTTTACAACACGCTTTTCACGTACACTGATGCAAATATGGAATATAGTATATTTCTCTAAAACACTAAGCTTGGAATAAAAAAGTCGCTTTTTGTAGACTGGGGATAGGAAAACAAAACGTGTGTGCCTACGTGATACGAAATTCTGGTTTTAAGGCTCTAAACCGTAGCGCGTTCGGATTGTGTACTACCGCAGTGGGCTGCAGCGTGTTGCGGGTTGCATCTCCAATCTAGATATTTAATATATTTGTAACACATATTGTATGTAAATTTTTGCTTTGTGCGCTTCTTCTCCACATCAGTTTTGACTATGCGAAATGTCACACTCTTCCGTGTGCGCAATATGATTAAAAAGGAGGCACAAATGTTTTTCTTTTGGTATCAATGTGTAGATGGAAATTGCGTTTACTAGATATTATTAGAAAAGAAATACAATTTTGATCCTTTTCTTATTTTGCTTCAATAATGCCATGTGATTATGAACAAATTAGTGTGAAAATGCACATTTGGAGATCTTCATTAAATTGTAGCAACGGCAACCCGCAGAAAGTATAAGTCGTCCAGAGTAAGTGCGTGCATTTTGCATATTCTCCCAAAGGAATGTAAACATGTATTTCTAAGTTTACATCACATTAATGTCTTATACATTTCTCATTTTTATGACGTGAATCTCTTTCCAAGTGTAACTCAAGCAAATAAAACCCGTATTTCACTACATCGCGGGACCAAACTACACTCTATCTTGCGGAACGTTCTAGAAAAGAACACTTACAGGATGTAAACCTATGGAAAATATTCAGAAAGTACACATATCAGTATATGAAACTGTTCAATGTCGAATATGCCTCTGCTAGTCATTCGATTGCATGAATAAAGCAGAGGGTTTGCAAAGTCAGGAAGCAGTTCGTGGAAGTAGACGCACCTGTCAGTAAATAATCGGAGATTAGTAAATAAAAAGATTTCGACATACACGAAATGTCAAAAGTGGTTCGTGGATTCGCTATGTTTAATATTCAAAATTGTAATATCCTTTATGTTAATATCACATATGTTTAATAATGATTTGGTATTAATTAGAGCACTATTGATATTACTCTTGAGTGTTAAATTTATGAATTAGTTTTTGGTGTAACGCCATCTGGCCGCTCAAAGTGATTGTATTAATAAAACTCGAAGCAGTTATTGCTTTCGCAATGTCACACATGAATAAGAGAGCCATACCTCTCCGAGGCCAATGAGTCGGACTAATGAATCCTCTACAAAAAAGGAAAAGCGTTCAATATAGCAACCCCAAAGAGCTCAAATTAGGTCTCGAAGCAATGATTCAGTCCGAGTGATACAGTGCGCCGTTGGGGTGGTGGCGGTGGCGGTGGCGGCGGGCGTGGCGCCACGCGGATCCGTCCGAGCGTCCGCCCGTCCGCCCGTCCGTCCTCGGCGACGCGGCCCCGCCCTGCGGCGACGCCCCGACGGCGCCCTGCCCTCTCCACAGCTCCCTCCGCCCTACATCCCACCCGCTCTGTACGCCCCTTCCCGCTACGCATTGCCCCGATCCGACCAGTTCCGACCCATCCTACCTTGAAGTGCCCCTACCTGCCCCTCTCCACGCCACACCTGTCAGCCACCATTACAGACTTCTCCGCCCCACCACTGCCCTCTCCGACACTCCCCACCCCCTTCGATCCACCCCTCCTCTCTCCGACCCTCCCTTGCCCTTATCAACCCTCCGCCTCACTCTCTGCCCTTCTCCACCAATTCCCATGCCTCTTTGCTTCTTCCCAGCCCTCTTCCCTCCTCTGTAACCTTCTCTGTACTTCAGCCCCTCCGACCCTCCTCACCCCTCTCCATTCCTTCCCAGCACTATCCACTCCTCCCCAACACTCTTCACAAATCGCAACCTCTCTTCACTACTCTTCACTCTCCCTAGCCCTCTCCGACTCTTCTCTGTCCTCTCCTCTCCTCCCCAGCCCTCTTCAGCTCTCTCCGTCCTTCCCCGCCCTGTTCCATTCCTTTTCAGTTCTCTCTACCTCTCCCCAACCTTTTCCACCCCTCTCCAACTCTCTCTGTCCCTACCAACCCTCTCAGCTACACCCATCCGCCTTGCCTCCCCCCGCTCAACCCCGCCCCGTCGGGTCCTCTCTGCATCTTCCGCTCCTTTATCCCCCAGCCTCCTTCATGGGAGGAACCTTACGCCTCTCCCTTCCCCCTCGTACCACCCCCCTGTTTCCTCGTACCCCGGCCGCTAGCCCTCCGTGGGTCCGTCCGGTCGCCCTCGGCCCCATAAACGCTTGGGCGACGTCACCCGCCTTCTGCAACTGCCGGCGATCACGTGGGCCACCCCGGGGAGTTATGGATCGTTAGCGCGCCAACGCCCGCGGCTGAGGAGACGCCACTGCAGCTCTCCTCCCCCCTCCTCTATCCCACTCCCCTCATTCCCCCTCCGGGCCCGCCCCTACGATGGGCGTTGATCTAGCTCATTAGCGGATGCCGGAAACTTGGCAACACGTCTCCTTTAATTCGTTTGCGTCGTCGTAAATTTAAAAGTAAATACGCAGAAATTAAATCTTTGTTTACGAGGTAAAGATTTTTTCTTAATTTAATTACAGTAAACGTGTGTAAATTTTAGTTAACTATTTTTGGTTTGCTACTTTTTCAATAATTTAAATAACATCAAATTTACATATCAAGTACATAACGTGGATAATAGTGTATTACCGTTTCTTTTCATATTTGTTTCTTAATTGCAACTCTCTAATTTATTTTTCTGGAAAAGCTACAATAGATACAAAAATGAGATCGAAATATTGATTACTGACATCATGTTTTATTTCAATTAAATTTCGTAGTTTTATTTGTTATTAAAAATAGCGGGATAAAATGCCATTTATTTATAAATAATTCTATGTACGTACGTGTTAAAATTTGTTTACTAGTACTTAACATAATGCAATATTGTGAAGTTCAAATTACTAGTAAATCGAAACTATTGATGATGAAGTATTTGAGTAGTTAGTTTATAATGTCTAAAACTTTTCCATGTTTCACAGTCTCAAAGAGAAAAAAATTCTGAAAAGAACCTTCATATCCTGAAGTCCAAAAATATCAACGTACTCAATTAGCTAAGATTAAATTCAAGTGAATGCTTGTCCCTTAGATGACACGTGTACGACAATGAAGCCAAGCCTGACTTCAGCTTAGTGACAGCAACACAATGTAACATTTCCGTAAAATAAATTGGAAGACTGTCAGTAACAAGAGATGATGTCATGTTCCACAAAACATTTTGCGTCATTTCTCAAGCGTTTATCTCATTCACTATTTCAGAGCACCATTGCTAATACAGGACATGATGTGTCACCCCTCCTACGCTGTAATGCAGTGTGTCATGTTCTATTGCAACTTAAGATCATCTTTCCAGGTCATACAATTACACTTTGTGCGTTGTGTTAGACAAATGACATTAAAAGTGTTATTCCATACGTATTTACGTGATATTACAGATGAAAATAGAGCCTGAATTACAGAATTTTATAAAAGGATTTCTTTACTTATTCCAAACATAAAGACAAGACTTACCATCAAACTTTCAACTGAGGGTCCATCAGCGATGAATACTCAGTATAGTACTGCCTCATTTCTTACCTAAAGTTACTTGCACCATTGATACATGAGTTGTACAGTATTTAAAACTGAAGGACTATACTTCATTATGTACCATTCTATTGGGTGGCTTCAGAAGATAGTTAGATGGTGCACATTTTATAAAATGAAAGTTAACATGTTTGAAGTACTAACAATGTATAACAGTCTGATCAATAGCTATTTTATATTAAAATTCGTAAAAACTATAATATTTCTTATGATTACGCATTTGTAAACAGTCGACGAAAATTAACAACTTAGTAACGTTTACGCGTTACAAAAATCTCAGAAATTTAATGTAATCGTTTAATATTTTGGGGAAGATAGTTTTAATTTAAACTCGTCGCCAACGTTTAAACCACGTTTTCACCTTTTCTTAAAGTATCTTGCCTCTCCTATCCTTTTACCACTCTGGCAGGTACAGTTCAACGTACCTGACATCACAGATGTCGAAATTTCCTATTGTTTCTACGATCCAAGTCAGCCGCAGTAAGACAACATCCATATCGCTTCTTCCTGGGCTCGTTTTTCCAAACCACTACTGTCCAACTTCTTTTTATTGTTCCTGTTTTCCTTATTTGACGTAACACCACAAAACTGAACCTGAGATAGGATAGTCTCTTTCCATTATGTTAATTGAGCTAAACAATACTTCACAATACTTCTGCCTACTGCCTAGTTAATTCTTCCTACTTGCTCAGAACTAACTTTTAACCAGTGATGTTATCATTTACATGCCGAAGCCTACCCCTTAGGACCGCTGTATTCACTTCTATTCCGAAAGTAGATATTAATTGTGAGAACATTAACTCCTTCAAAAATCCACCCACCTTTGTTGTGATTAAACCTCTCATTCTTCATAGAGGAGTTCAGTATACGAAATTCTTCTGCATCTAAATTGCCAAAACGACTCAGCTTGGACTCTTTCTGCCGCATTTACCCCATTATTTCTAATGGCATTATCTTCCGCACTCCTCATTTTGGCATCTAGCAACCTGCTACTTCCGCAGGCTGCATCGCTCCATCACCTCTGCCGAGTTTGCCGCCCTCGCATCGCCTTCACGCCCCGGGGTTACGGCGCAATTTCTTCTCGAGGTGCTGCGCGGCGGGGCGGGGCTGAGCGGGGCTGGTGGCGAAGGGAGTGGGAGGGGCGAGGCGGGCAGGCCCGCACAGGCGCTTACCGCGGCCCTCGCATTTGCATAGACATCGGCTGCGATGCCCGCCCGCGCCCTGCCCCGCCACGCCACCGCACCTCCCGCCCACGCAGGTAGCACTCGCGGCTTAGCTCGCCCCGCCCCTCCCCGCCCCGCTCCGCTCCGCACCGCGCGCCACGCCGAGCTGGGACATTCCCACAGCGCTCTCATCAGCTGCGTGCGTTTTCTTCTTCCACTATGAGCATGGTGGATCTCTTGTTCAGCACACCTCTCCTTTTATTCGTCCTTCACGACTTTCCATCTCGGATTCTCCCTTTCTGTTCTTCCATTTGCCATACATTTTCTATTTCCTTCCCGCATGCATTGCAATTTTTTAAAATCCAAACTCACTTTGCCTCCCCCGTATTATTCCTTTCTCTATTATTTCACGATTATTGACTTCAAGTGCAGATGTAGCGGGCTTTCAAATTGTATTTTCTGTTGATCTTTCTCCGAATTAACATGCAAACCCAACTTTCTTTAATTATTTTCATCTTTCTTTTATTTATTTTATTTCCCAATCGCTAAGCTGTTTTAGGGGAGCCCTAGCGGATTATTCAACACTCCTGTTCTATTACTCACTCTTCATGAATTTTCTCTTTCTTCCTCTTCTGTTTTCCCTCTACATGTGTTGCCTCGTATTAATCTACTCCCGTATTCCTACTGTTCTCCAAAATATCCGTTCTCCCAATTCTTCTCCGATTATCGGCTTGCTCCAGTGAAACTCTAACTCCTTGGTGAGCCCTCCTCTCCTTGTATTCCGTGTCTTCCTAGACTTACCGATCTCCCACACATGTCGCGTTATATTTATCTAATCCTGTTTTCTATCCATACTCAAAGTTACTACTTTCTCTTTAGATTTTCCCGAATATTTGCTCGGTATGTCCGATCGGATCTTCTGTGATGGGGATTCCATATCTTCGATTTTTTTTATTCTTGTCTGTTAACCATCCTTACGTATGTCGTCTTATGTTTATCCAATCCCATCATTTACACCTATCGGTTATCTGGTTTTCCCCTCTCGTCATTCTCGTACTATAACGTCTCGATGACATAGTACAATATCATCTACTCACTTGTCATTAGTCTATATTAATCCCAAACTCACGTGGTCTTCACTGTTACCATTGCCGTTGATTTTTGCTTTAGACAACACTTTTATATATATTTTTATATCACGTTATCTACGGGTCTTCAACTATTTAATTTTTGTGTCATTTTTGTATTTTTCCTCTTTGTCTTTCTAATAGTACCGGGCCTCCATTTTCTTCCGTTTTCTCTCTTCCGCACATCTCTTGCAGCTAAGGTCTCGCCAGCCGTTTGAGCGTGTACGTTTCCTCCACAGCCGCGGACGCTTCACCCTTCCCCTCCTGCCTCGCCGCGCATTTCACATTCCCTGCGCAGGTAGCGCCCGCAGTGGAGCCCCAGGGGCCACCGTTCCCCGCCACGCCCCGCCCCACCATGCCACGGCGAGCCGCGCCGCGCCGCCGCCGGGCCCCGGAGGCCGCACGTACTGGCGCTGCTTTTCGCGGGTGCCCTCTCTCTGCTCTGCCCCGACCTCCGCACCATACCACCCCCACCCGCTAACCACCCTAACCCTGCCCCCGCCCCCTCCCCACCCGCGCCGCCAACCACGCCCACAACCGCATCCCGCCCACCCGCATCCGCCTTCTCGCACCCGGCCGCCCGCCACAACTGGACCCCGCCTTCCTCCGCCCCACCCCGCCCTACCCCGCCCTTCCCTACGCCTGACGGCCACGCCCTATCCTGCCCCGCCACCCTGTCTGACCTCGCCCGGTCCCCCTTCGACTCCACTCACCCTGGTACTTACCCCGCCCCAGGCACGCTCCCTACCCCGCCTCACTCCCCAACTCGACCCGCCCTCCGCCCGCGCACCGCCCCGTCGCCCGGCCTCCTCGCCACCCCATTTACATTCGCACTACCCCAACATGTAATGTGTTGAATCTCCCGCTCCGCGCCCGAGCCATTTGTACCAAACATATCCCGTGCGCGCGAGCTGCCGCTTGTTACTTTGCAGAACGCTCCCGCCCTCCGCCCCCACCGCCGCCCCCGCCCCCTGCTGCATCGCCCAGGGCTTTCGCGAAGAGCGGCGATTTGCCTAAGCTGTGTTTCTAGATACGTTTTCCTCTTCCAAAAGGGGAAGCGCTTTCTTTTCTGTCTGCGCGATTGTAGAAGAGGATACATTTTTCAGAATACTTGAAATATATTGCTCTTCCTAGAAATGGAAATGAAAATTCGGTGGCTTATATTCAAAACAAATACAATTATTTGAGCTCGTAATGCATCAAATAAGCACTAATGTGTGTGATTAAATAAATATTTTTGAATATTTAATTTATAACAAATAATATTCACTGCCACGGAAATTCAACATCCGACGTGTGTCAGCTAGCCATTTCAACAGTTATCACCGAGCACGCACGTGTAAACGGAAGGGAGACACGAGCTTTTGAAAGGCGTATTCATGTTTCATGTTATGGTTCGTGTTCATATCGCATTGTTTGCAAAAGAAAAACAAAGTAATGGTTTAGCCATGCAAAATTTACGTTCACGATAAAACAGGGAATTTCCAAGAAATAGCAACAACAGCAATTCCAAATGTTGTGTGCTCATATGCTATAATGAAAAGTTGGTCTATTAACGGTAATTCGTCACAGGTCTCTTCGTTTCACCGTTACCTTATTATCGGTGTGTAACAAAAAGTTACTAAGCTTTAATTGTCACTAATGATGTTATGGCAAACAATATATCATGCTGGTCTCTTTCAAAACCTCCCGGGCAAATATGGGGTGTTTGAGGCTCAGTGACTTATTAACTAGTATTTTAAGGAGCACTATTTGTTTCAAAATTCCACAAAATGCGTTTGTTGTTACCTCTTTAGAAGAAACCACCTGATAACACACACTGACATTTTCAAACATTCAATTTTTTTTAGCTGTGAGGCCTGCTTATCTTGTACCCTAATGTTGTCCACCTCTGATTTTAAAAGAAGAAAATGGAGGAATTGCAATCTTAATTACTAAACCTATAAATTAACCAAGTTCATTATCGTGCTGCAACTGAAGTTTCTCAGTCAACGAAATTATATATTTGAGTCCGACTATAACGTGTTTTCGACACCACCTAGATAATTGGATCGTAGCCAAATACTGCCTGGATGAAAATTTCAGAAGTTGGATGCTTCGGTCAGTACTTTCCTGTGATCTATTATTATTATTATTATTATTATTATTATTATTATTACTATTATTATTATTATTATTATTATTATTATTATTATTATTATTATTATTATTATAACAGTATGAGGTCCAAGTCACGTAATGCAAGTGCATCCTTCTAGTTGAGTACCTCGAACACTTTCCCCCACGCTGACCCTCAGCTCTACTCATAATTCCCTTCGAGATGACACTCACGATGTCAGCCGATCCACGCCATCTCCTGCCCCATGCCCAGCCCAACCCCTGCCTTTGCCACCACCCCGACTCCCACCCCCGACTTCGACCCTACTCTCGTCACCAATTTCAGAGCCCTCCCCCCGGGTCCGCCCACGTTTCCACCCCAACATCTCCCGGCCCCACGCCCGCCCCCGACCTAGGTCCGTTCCCAGCCCCACCCAGCCCCGCCCGCCGCGCCGTCAAATATTTGCGTTCGCCCCGCTCCGCTCCGCCCCGCGAGCTGAAAAGAGCCCAATCAGCGCCGGTTAAAAATGCATCGTCCGGCCAGCGCTGCTGTCCCATTGTGCGACGGCTGCCGTGACGGGGCCGCTGCGGGGGCGGCACGTGACATCGGGACCGGCGCGACGCGACGCAACGCGACGCGACGCGACGCGAGGCGCGTCCACGCGGCCCCAGGAGCGCCTGATCCTTTGACTCGGTGTCTTTGTCAACAAAGTAAACGAGGCTGTCGGTCAATTTGGAAACAAAAAAGCTGCTCTTGATGACGTGTATCTATGAGGCTGCGCTCTAGTGAAGTTCTATTATTTTCATTCTGCTTTATGAGCTATATTGAAGTTCATTTACTGTTCTTTATGACTCCTTGCCTTAAACAAAAGAAAAAGTCTGCTTCAATAAGGTAACATGGAGGTTACTACATTATAATATATAAAGGAAAGTATAAAATTTTAAATATCGTTATACACAAACACTGAACTTCGCACCCCTACAAATTGAGAAAGGGGTTGTAGAATTGTGTTAAAATGTTTTGTTTTTTCTTACTTGGGTCTTTTTTAAAAAAAAACCTTTTTGCTCCCATGATTTACGGGATTTTTTATATGATATTCCAATCGTTATCTGCTTTTAACTCATTTTGACTTATATTTGCCTACTTGCCTTAACTTATTCAGGGTACATTCATCCGTTTGTTGGCTTGTCTGGGTAAATAGGAAAGATGATTACTTTGGATTGGTTGAAATATGTAGTTCTCCTAAGCATTTCTTCAAGACTCCGTCGTTACCCACCAAGCTGGGCGTCTTCTACGGATTTTTCTCTTTCGCAGTTCTTGGCCGATTGTGAAACTTTGCTCTCAGTGTTCAGAGCAGATTTCGTGATGACAGGTTCGTTTAAGGGAAATGTGAAAGGAATAAGAATATAATTAATATTTTTGTCATGTTCTACGGTTTAAAAATTTCCAGATACCGGAACATTCTTTTTCATTTAATTCTATCTACTTAATTCTTACCTGCATTTTCAGTTTATTTTTAGTACTATCAAGAAACGTTTCTAGTAATATTTACATAATAAATTTTTGGACATTAAAAAGTTAATATTGAAAGAGGTATATTAAGCGAATGCAAATATTTCAACGGATTCGTCGCCCCATTCGGGAAACGAAACCGCGTCCTCTGGTTTTCGCCCAAGTGCCCTGATCTCTGGGCTATTGATATGATTAGTGCTTCGACTAGTTTCTTAGTTCTCTTGAATTGCAATATTTGATCGTCAATATTGATACCACTTTTCAATTACCTACTTAATAAGTATTCAGGGTATTGACAGTTGCGTATATTATACGAATGAATTCCAAATGTAGTTTCTTTTTAGGAGGGATGTCTACTTATTCTAGAAGTCTGTTTTGCGTTGTGAAACTTTGCTTGGATCCCTTGAAGTCATATCTTAGCATTGTCTTAGAGAAGAGTACTAAAAGTTTATCGTGCAACAGAAAAAAATCGTTATCAATGATGTAACAAATTTTCCACAAAAATTGCCCTACTTTTCATTGACAGATATTTGATTCTCATCTTCAATATCTTGTTCAAGATTTTGGTGCATCGACATTTGGTAGAAAAATATTATAATTTTTCGGAGATATGGAGGCTATTGGTTGTTCATGTGCTTCTTGTGCATGCCAAAGAATTAGAAAAAATGTAAGCGAACAGTAAAATGGGCTGACGATCCAAATCTCTTCTAATACTTTTTGCGAAATTTCCATGGCTCTGTAATCGCATCTTGAGTCTGCAGTAAAATAAAATTGTGGCTCACGTTGAGAGAAGACAGCGCTGCGGACAAGCGGTTTGCGTGCGTCGTGGCTATTTTGTTGAGCAATCGTGGATTTTTTTTTAATATCGAACGTAGCGTTCAACTTCGTTTCTTTTCTACGTCTTAGTGTGCCTCCAAAACAATTTATTTCCGAATTTCAAGAAGCTAATCGCAAAACGCGATATGTGATGTAAGTAGCATCCAAAGAAAATTATTTCTTAGTCGATACGAAGCCATTATTATTCCGAGCATGTTTAGTGCTTTACGTGTTGAACATAGAAGTCGTAACTTTCCGTTGCGTGCCTGGCTCGCGGGGAATATCTTGCATAATCGCGTTATCGCAACACAACGCATTCTGCGGATTCATCGTTCAAAATAAGAGATCGGCATTTGGAAATCTTAAAGATTCACTCGTTCGTTATTACAACCCTCCATATCATGCTGAGAGCAGGAATATAATATAACTTCTTTCTGCAGACTACGTAAGTTAATTCTGATTTGTTTTTTCGTATTTTATTACTCAATAACACATTAATGTAAGCCTTTCTGATGCGTTATGTTATGTGGCTTGACTAACTGAAAAACAAAATTATCAAAATTTTTACAATAAATGTTTTAGGAAAATACGTTATGCAGTATCTTACCTCTGACTTCTTTTGCGCTAGTTTTAAAAATATTTAATGTTACAGTAAAGTCAATAATGTACCACACCAACAGATTTTTAAATAGTAATTTTTTATTGAAAAGATTTAGTTGAATTGCAATAAAAGGTAAGACAAGTAATTACATTGGTAAAAAATGTTTTCTCTATAGAGAATTGTATAGAATCAATGGTATTGAAAATGTTCTATCTCATGTAACACTAGAACCAAGGAACAAAAAATTTAATACTCAGAATGATACCAATAATTATACGGTTCTCATTGCTATAATTATTTTTTAGCTTGAAAAAGAAATTCAATGCACACTTATAACTGCGTCTAGTTGCATTCATCGTATTTGAGTTCCTGAATGTAATTTTATGATCTATGAAACTCTGAAAAGCTACTGAGATAATTTATTACGTGAGACTCAAAAACTAAGATAAATTAATTGAAAATGACCGGGAAGATGTGACTTTGCAAGAATCAAGACTACTTGTATATTTTTACTCGGTTTCCGTCAGAAAAGGCGAAAGAAGAACTCAAAAACACGATGAGAAATAAAACTGATTTTTACGTGGACTTCCCAATTCACACAACGGGTCATTGTGCACAGACAGATTTCTGGTCTCGAGGATCAACCGCTCTCTCATTCTGAGAATTCGAACTCCAAACCTTTCGGTTTTCGAGAATCCAACCGCGGCAGCCTTGGCCGCGTCCGGAACAATCGGAAGCTTTAAAGAGAAAAACTCCACCAAAGCCCTCTTCTCATGATAATTCACTTTTTATCCCGCGGCGCAGTCCCTCACACCTTTCCCACCGCCTTCCTGCGCCGTTCCCTCCCCCCACCTCCCAGATCCGGACCCCCCGCTGCGCAGAGACCAGCTAATGGAATATATTTAATGAGTGTTAGAGACTGTGTGTGTACAGAGAAAAAAAAAACAATAAAATTCTATTGAACCCAATTCGATTAGTCGGATAATTGGTTGGGGTTAAGAGCTAAGTGGGCGCGGGCGGGGCAAATGGGCAGTAATGATTTGGAAATGGAGGCGATGGCGCCTCGCTATCTGATTCACCTTTCGTGCGTGGCCGGGGGTGGGCGGTGGGGAGAGGGCGGTGGAATGTGGGGACTACGGCGTCCGGTCGCCCGTAAAATGACGAGTTCATTCCCCGAATTAAAATGTTTCCCGGCCTGCGCTATCGCCCAGTTTCGCTCCGGTCTGGCCGAGTGGGAGCCCAATAATCTCCGACATTGAGAATTCGCAGCCTTTGCGTGTTGAACAAAAGTGAAGATGAGACGGTGATTAAAAGTCGGATTTGATGTATAATATTTAGTCATCAGTATTTGGGAATACGATTATAATAATTAAATGGAAAGATATTTTAATATATGCAGTTTGAATAAACTGACATTTCGGCTTTTTCTGGAGCATTCCTAAGGACTTCAAACTAATAGTAGTTGCCACGAAAATGCAATAACTATTTTCTTGTAAGATATTTTACGAGAATGAAGAATGAATGAATTAGTATTCAATCAAATTGATATTTGAATTAAATTGATCGTTATTGCTTATTGTTGACCAGTATTTTCGAAAAGAATTGATGATAAAAGCACACGTAATATATCTCAAAAAAATATCCAATTTCACGTTTTTCAGAAAAATGATCATATTATTGAAAAATTATAGTCTTTTCACAAAATGTCTAACAATATTAAAAAATGTCACATTCAGAAAAGCATTAAGTATTATTATAATTTCTTTTAAACGCAATTTTTATAGTATTAATTTTATTTTTACCATCAGTTGCAAAAGAGAATGTGTCAACATTCAACGTAGGCAAATGAGCAAAAAGCCTATTCAGCCGAATTGAGACCATCATCAAAGCAAGCGGGTGGCGGCTGGAAGTAAATTAACCATCTGTGATATCCTGGGCAGATGAACAGGGTCCATACCCATTGATCTTTCTCACTGTACGATGTACTTTACTCTGCTCTCGTACTTTGTTTTACGAAAATTTATAATAACATTATTTAAAAAACATGTAATGTGCTACCTTTTTATGCCTTGTCTATAACAGCTTATGAAAACCTCCACAAGAGAGCGCTTACCAGACTAGAACATTTCGTAAAGAGAATTTTAGAAGAACCGATGGCTTAGATTCTTTATTTAATGGGTGAATATGTTCCCCTAGTTTAATCGTGGTTAACTTAAATGACAATTTTGGAAGACTAATGGAGTTCACTGAGGTGAGATCATAAGCGATTGTAGGGGCATGAAATTCTGCAGTCGTCTCTCTTCCCTCCTATTCCACCCACCTAATCTTCCGCTCCGTCACGTCTCGCCCCGCCTCTCCCCGCCCCGCCCCGCCCCGTCCCGTCCCGTTTTCCCCTTGCCGACTCTTATTCGCTCACACGCTCGCCATCGTCCGTCCCATCTGCCGGTCGCTCGTTAGTGGTGACCGCGCGGCCGTTTCAATCAAAACTTCCCGATTCTTGTTGTCGAGGGGACGTCGCGTTCGCGACCCGCCGCCGTCCTCCTCGCCCACCCTCTTCCGCCCCCACCGCCCGCTGCCTAGTTCGGCAGCATCCGCTCGAGAAAACTGCTATTACCGCCGCGACAGGATATGAAAGCAAATGGCTGCCCGCAAACTACATTTATCTCGAGCTCCCCTGCCTCGGCCGCTGTTTCCGGGCTCGGCGGCTGCCGTCTGTAGTCCCCTGGAAACCCTCGCTCCCCCCTACCGACACGCGCCGGCCCGAGCTTCTGATACCTCCGGCTGCCCGGTGCCACACGGAATGTTTCGGCCAATTTTCGAACTTTCAACTTCCTGCCACACGGCCATTACCTATATGCGTGATCCGCGGGCTTTCCACTATCAGTTACCGCTACTTCTGCCGCCCTGCTTTCTGCCATTCTCTTTGCCATTCACTGGTTAGATCGTCTCTGCCTTAACCACCATGCAACTCTTTATTCGCTGACGTTCCCATTAGTTTACTACCATTTACATGTCTAATATTTATAAGAACCTTTTTACATTACACAATAATTCATCTCTACGTGTAACTAATCTTCTTCAATTATACTGCGCTACTTTTACCATCTTCCCTTACCCACTATTTTCGTAAATGATCACAATTTCTTTTATCGCCATTTATTTCCTGTTGCCTCTTTCTCAACTCCCTATTCCTGATTGATTCCATTTTCTCTCAATTTTGAGCTCGCCATAATTACCAAGTGGTCAGTATATTAGTACGATGTCCGAAGTTTAATTATTATCGAAGTCAATTGCGTTATTCAGAGAGAAGATTTATCAAATACTGAAACATATTTTTTCGACTTGCTTTAAGCCACTGTTGGAGTGTGATTCTTCTTTTCTAGTCTTGCCTGAAATTACTTTGTTCGTGGCATCCAGAAGCAAAAATAAGTTGATTATTTTCCATATTCCAGTTATCTCTTCACTACCAAACTTTAAATAAAATCTAACTATTTCAACACAAACGGGAGTTGACTATTTGCGAGCTGAAACTTTAATAATCACAACTATTAACTATTCCTTAGTTAAAAGTTCTCAACTTTTACATTACTCATTGGAGTAGCTACTCTCGTAAACATAATTAAGGCTTCAAAATATGCGCCATTGCTCTGGTCTCCATCTCTCTAGTACCAACAAAGTGACAGAGAATAAATACCACAGAAGATTGTCACACTGTAACGAAATATACATAAATTACTAATAGACAACTAGCTGACCCGGCCACGCGTTGCTGTGGCTAAAGTTTTTGTTATATTACATTATAGTAAACAATCTAAGAGGAACAATAAGAGAACATCAGTCACGGAGTCCACTATGCTTTTTCACACAGATGGTATTTGTAAAAAAATATGGTGATCTCCTTATTTGACTTTCTACTACTATAACCCTTTAGTACAATGAAATTATTTACCAATAAAGACGAAAATATTGATGTTGGTATACAAATTCACTGGATTGAGATTTGAAGGGGAAGTACGTTGAACACAATTAATTAAAATGTTCTTACACTTGATATTAAGCAGAAATCAATAGGTACAAAATAAAAATTTATCAGATTTATTATTTCCATTTAATTTGTATAACAAATATAAGTACTATTCAATTATAAATACTTTCAAATTCAATTTAATTTAACACCAATCGGTGCACAATGTTTTTGGTTAACCTGTCTTTAGCTAACACAAATATATTAGACGGTTTCCCAACACGTGAACACGCAACATATAGTTGCCCATGAGAAAAACATGGATTTTCCAAATCTAAACCACAAATGGACATTGTTTGACCTTGAGATTTATTTATAGAAATGGCGAAAGCTAAACGAATTGGAAACTGTAGCCTTTTGAAGGGTATGGTAGAATCTGATGGTATCATCGGAATACGTGGCAGCAGGACCACTTTTCCTTTAAACTTCCCAGCCAAAATGGTTGCTTCAAGAATGTTTCCGGTGATCTTTTTGATGACCAAACGCGTACCGTTACATAATTGAGGTGGATTCAAATTACGGAGGAGAATAATAGTGGAACCAATCTTTAATCGAAGATTATGTGGTGGCATTCCAGGGATATCTAATGAATTTAAAAATTCAATCGGAAAATTTACACTTTCATTTTCATCAACAACAGTATCGATTGATTTAAAAGACATCATATCGCCTGGTAATAACTGTAGTATCTGGAAGTTAATTTCGTCAACATCAACGTTTTTGGCTGCCAAAATCGCCCGTTGACTAAGCCATTCATGATTCAAATAATTATTCTGTATATCCGGGAAAATACACTGAATCAATTCATTTTTATCCTGAACAACAGTGCAAAAATTGTCTGGTAGTTTAATGCATTACGTATTTGGTTGCAGTTCTATTTTACCGTTCCCAATATCTAGTAGTTGTTCGGAAAATATTTGTGCTGATGGATCATTTTGCAATTGTACTCGCATATTTATGGTCAATCGAAGTGTTTCAACACTTCGCCATAAGAATGATTGTTTCAAACATGCATTAATCTCATCCGCGAAAGTAGAGCGAGGTATAACCGGTAAGGTCTGCCGGAAGTCACCAGACAAAAGTAAGATAGCACCACCGAAAAGTTTATTATTGCTGTTTAAATCTTGCATAGTTCTGTTTAATGCTTCAAGTGAATATTTGTGTGCCATTGTGCACTCATCCCAAATTATTATAGAACTCTTCCGCAACACTGCAGCTATTCCACTATTCTTTTTGATGTTACACATTGCATCTGGTTTATTATGAACGTCCAATGGCAGCTTGAATGTTGAATGTGCTGTTCGCCCACCATCCAGTAAAGTAGCCGCAATGCCTGACGATGCTACTGCTAATGCGATTTTTTGTTGCGACCGTATTTTGGCAAGAATCAACGATATTAAAAATGTCTTACCGGTTCCACCGGGTGCATCCAAGAAAAAAAAACCGCCTTGTTCAGCAGCAACAGCCAGCATAATCCGATCATAAATAATTTTTTGTTCTGCTGTCAGTAATGGTTCACTGTTCATGATAATTGTTGCTAAACTTTCATGGTCATATTGATTTTCTCGTTGTAAATCGGTATTGACTAAGTCGGTGGCTGGACGATTAGGTGATGGCATACCATAATGATTAAGTGGTAAATTTGAAATAAGAACACATAAATCCTCGATCAAGACCAATGCTTCATTGTACATCTCTGGTGTATAATCTATGTTTTGGCATTGATTTGTTTGTCTAATTCGGTGCAATATGTCTTCTGTCATACAATTTTTATATTTTTCCCACAAAGTTTGTGCTTGCGAGGGATAACATGTCGTCAAAATAATTGCAAACAACTGACGAATGTTATTCGGTGTTGATGTCAACGCAGCATCAGCAAGCGTTAAGTCCCAATGGTTATCGTCTTCTAGCAATTGCAGTTCACGACATGCATCCTGGTATGTATTGAATACTCGACCATTAACTGTTCGTAAAAATTCAAAAGACGTTGGTCCGGGAACATTCACCAATAACAAACGTAAATAGAAGCACTCACGTTGCTTTGGATGTACCGTGTAAAGTCTCCCCAATGTCTTAGCTTTGAATATGCCTGTAATGGAAGGATGTGGTTTTCCTTGTTTCCGTGGCTCCCATTTTTTACTGGATTTGTTCCATGTGAAATAACGTGGAACATCACCAAACACCAATGTCTTCGCGAATTGGCCAAAAACATCAGGTTTTTGACACAATGTAAAAAATTCAGTTAGAGTCGTTTTCGGAGCTTCGAACGCTCTTTGGAGAACATTTTTTTCAGTGAAGTATACACGTTGACCGTTTTCAAGATGTATTGCCAGATGTTGGACAGCAGGATCTCTTTCGTGGATGGGAAAGCTGAGAATATGCCAAATAGCTTCATTGCTGCTAATGTATCTGCCCATTTGGTATCGTGCTATTTCGTCATTTTTATTTATGTTTTGTACTTCAAATATGGCCAAATCACTGCCTTTGTTTACATATTTACAAATATACTTAATTGATTTAACAGAACTGCAAAGCTCAACATTGATATGAGCTTTGTAAGTTTTTGAAAGTAGTGGTGAGTATGGTACCACCCACTGATTATCAAACTCAACTTGATTTGGAAAGTTCGGCAGTCGCATTGTAAATGTGTGGCCACCATTCTCAGTACTTCTGCGGCGATACATTGGATAACCATCAATATCCGTGATCGTGTCATTCGTATACGGCTTTGGGAATTTTTTTTTACATTTTCCATTTTCCATGCACGGTGACGTCATGTTGAAAGCACCGCATGGCCCATGGATCATGTGTTTGGTGACAATATCAAATAATTCTTGATCAATTAATGGGTCTGGAATTTCGGCTGAAATTATTTGATCGATTTCTTCAGGACGGATTCTATCTTTAAGCCAAACCAAAATGTGGGCATGAGGCAAACCTCGCTTTTGCCACTCTATCGTATACAGCCAACAACGTGTGATACCAAAAATTGAATATTTAACAATAAAATCAATTAAGGATTTCAATTTTTGTTTAAACACACGTGCAGTTAAATCATGACGATGAATGGCTTGTTGTTCTGGCAATAGTAAAGTTTGTATCTCTTCCCAATTCGGATTACATGTGAATGTAATAAATAAATCCGGTCGGCCGTAATGACGTACGTAAGTCATCGCATCTTGTATGTATTCCTGCATGTTCCGTGGACTGCCGATGTAGCTTGAAGGTAAAATGAAAGCATTACCGATGTCAATGGGATTTAAATTTCCATCGATGTTTCCAGCAACAGCATCTCGTAAGTGAATATATTCTTCCGATCGTAGTTTTGCCTGGTTGAATCGAAGGAATCGCAAGCGTTCGCTTTCGACCTTAGCATACATATCAACAATGTATTGATGGAACAGCTGACGATATCGAAGGATATAATTGTCTTGATGTTGTCTAACCATTATTCGGTGTGCGTAGTAGTTCATTGAGCTAACTTTATTATTTCTGTAATCACCTAAAAAAATAAAAAATTAAATGCAATACGAAATTAAAATCTATACATACAGTAAGAAAGTAAATAGATAATTGTAAAATTTACCGGTATTTGGATCATACTGTTTGATATTAAGGTGATATTCATCTTGTCCTTGCCAAAATATCAATGGATATTGTAGTGCGTCATATGAACGGTGTAGATCCGAAATCGTACTGACAGTGTTGTCTCGCCGTGTAATTTTTATAGTTTTTTTGTCAACTGGATCACCAACCATGATAACAGCAACCTCATCAACAGTTGGAGCGTTGAATCTACCAGCATGTTCACCTAATGGTACTTTGTCGGCTTTTATGACGATTTGATAATTGTCATTTTGCAGTCGTGGCGAAACTCTTTTGATCAATTGAATTAGTTGATTGTGATCTTCTAAAAAATTTTCCAATAATATCACAATTGCTCTTTCCTCTGCTTGTTCAATAAAATTATACAGGCACCGAGTCGTCACGCGCTCTTCACAATCGCCCATAAAATAAATTTGAAGAAATTTTGGATTGTTATCAGGCATTGGCATCAGTGATCCGATTTTATGGTACACCTGGCCTTGAATTTTGAATGTAGTTTCAAAATTACGTCCATCGGATGCACGATCGCAAATTTTAGTTGCCCCAAATGACGTCATTTGGAAGCAAGAATTAAATTTGCGTATCTTACGCAAAAATAATTTGGAATCATCTGAATTGCCAGTAAGAAGGGATAATAAAGGCTCCGGCGGAGCGGGTAGAGGTGACAGCACAACTTTTCCTGATGCGCAGCACATGCCGGCTGCTTCATTCCGAAATTTCAATGCCTGACAATATTGACATACTTTATCCATTCCACCGATAGCAATTTTTGAATGCGCCGAGTAGTTAATATCTGGTGCATATTCAAAGGCAAGCCGAACGAATGATGCACGTGTTAATGAGCGGCTGATCCGTTGCCTTTGTCGATCTAGTCCTCGTATTGTAGCTATGTTTCGTTCTCGTGCCGCTCTTGTTCTCGTAATATTCTGTTGCAGACGTTCGTCACGCTGTTCTTGAGATTCTTGTGTACGACTTTCTGCAGTCCTGATTCTTTGAGCTGCATTTCTTGTTTCGATTTGTTCTGGTAATTGCTGAGCTCTTTCAACACGTTTGCGTCGTGACCCTTTGCTGCTCGCGTTGTTGAGGTTAGATTTTTTCGGTGGCATTTGACTGAAAATAATAATAATAATAATAATAATAATAATAATAATAATAGTTTAAATATTAGAAAGAGGAACTGAAAAACATGTTATCATAGCACATTGAAATAATAAGTGCAAAATAATTTTAAATGGAGGTAAAATAATCTTAATATATATAAATCCGTTGCCTTTGTCGATCTAGTCCTCGTATTGTAGCTATGTTTCGTTCTCGTGCCGCTCTTGTTCTCGTAATATTCTGTTGCAGACGTTCGTCACGCTGTTCTTGAGA
This sequence comes from Gryllus longicercus, assembly GCA_038098605.1. Lineage (NCBI taxonomy): Eukaryota > Metazoa > Arthropoda > Insecta > Orthoptera > Gryllidae > Gryllus > Gryllus longicercus. Next base: position 3,430,600 of record JAZDUA010000003.1, read on the forward strand.
TTCTTGTGTACGACTTTCTGGAGTCCTGATTCTTTGAGCTGCATTTCTTGTTTCGATTTGTTCTGGTAATTGCTGAGCTCTTTCAACACGTTTGCGTCGTGACCCTTTGCTGCTCGCGTTGTTGAGGTTAGATTTTTTCGGTGGCATTTGACTGAAAATAATAATAATAGTTTAAATATTAGAAAGAGGAACTGAAAAAGATGTTATCATAGCACATTGAAATAATAAGTGCAAAATAATTTTAAATGGAGGTTAAATAATCTTAATATATATAAATCTCGTGTCACAGTGTTCTTATGATATTCTCTTGAATACGTTCGTTACACTGTTATTGAGATTCTTGTGCATGACCTTCTGCTGTCCTGATTCTTGGAGCTGATTTTTTACCATAGCAGCGCCATCTATTGATTACTTACTCAACCCAGTCGAACATTCACCAATAACAAACGTAAATAGAAGCACTCACGTTGCTTTGGATGTACCGTGTAAAGTCTCCCCAATGTCTTAGCTTTGAATATGCCTGTAATGGAAGGATGTGGTTTTCCTTGTTTCCGTGGCAGCACAACGCGTGCAACGCGTGGCCGGGTCAGCTAGCTGATTGTTGTATTCTTAATATATATAAATCTCGTCTCGTGTCACAATTTTTGTCCTCAATGGACTCCTAAACCACTTAACCGATTATAATAAAATTCGCACACCATGTGCAGTTCGATCCAACTTGAAAGATAGGATAGTTTAAATCTCAAATTATAGTCGCAATTTTAATTTATTGCTAATTATTTGTCTGTTATTATTTGACAGTCACAATTATCTACAATTATTACAACAATCAAATTTGTAATAAATTAGCAATAAATTAAAATTGCGACTATAATTTGAGATTTAAACTATCCTATCTTTCAAGTTGGATCGAACTGCACATGGTGTGCGAATTTTATTATAATCGGTTAAGTGGTTTAGGAGTTCATTGAGGACAAACATTGTGACACGAGATTTATATATATTAAGATTATTTACAAATTTTATTATATTACTCCTAATGACCATGCAGTTTATTATATTAGTCCAAATATGCAATACAGTTGTAAATCCGCAATTGAATCGCAATTGAATCTCAGAATTATACGTCAGGAAATTGTTTTCAATTCCTCACAGTAAAAGTATTGATATCTACCAAGCACCTGAATCGGACGGCACCAAATGGTTGAGATTTCTAAAAGTCGACTGCTGTAATCAATCGTTTTCGTGCTTTCCTCGTGAATGACTGGTAGATTCCAGATTAGACGTACGCTAAAGAAGCCACAGACAGCGCACGATCCTTCCTTCTGCGTCCTGTCTCCATACAAATGCAAGCAATGGGTTGATTTTACCTTCGTATGAACAACTTCATATGTCTCATGTCCCATGACCGCAAAAATCCTCTAGCAGAATCGCGAGTCAGAGCCAAGACTCAAATTGCGCTGTAGCGCCATAGGAAGACTGTGGACAGACTCCTCCCTGCACCCTCCACGGCCGTCCTCTCTATCTCCCGCGTTTGTCTCCTCCGGCGCACCGTCTCTTCCCAATTTCGCCTCGCCCAATGGCCATTTACAGATAGCGCCGCCTTATTACCGGAGATAAAACTTTCCGTAGGAGCTGGGGCGGAGCGGGGAGCTCGAGGCAAGTGCCGGGGCTTACAGCAGGGCACGTGCTGCTGCAACCGCGAGGTCGCTCCGGCGATGTGGCCCCTGCTTCTCACCGCATCGCACCGGCGCGCGCGGCGGTGGAGGGGAAGGGAAGGGGAGTTGCTGGAAGAGTAGAGAAGGGCATGGAGTCGGATGGGCATGTTTGGAAAATAATTGTTAGAATGGGAATAGTAGGGGATGGAATTAGGAGGAGGTGGTGCAGAATGGGAGTGACGGAGAGAAGGAAAGGGAGAGGATGTAAGTAGGAAATAAACGGAAAGGGAATGGAGGTGAACGGAAAGAATTGGGTTAGGAAACTGGAAAGTAGGGATGGGCAGTGACGTCGGTTAACGTGTTGGGGGGGTGGGGGTGGAAGGGAGTGGTAAAGATAAGGTAGAGGGAAGGGAACTTGAGAGGAGAAGTGGTGAGTGGTGACGTTGGGATTTGGAGTGTGGTGGTGGAGGGAAATAGTGCACGTGAGTAGAGAGATTGAAATAGAAAGGAGGACTATGACGAAAATGGAAAAGAAGCTGTGATGTTGGGGAGGTCGTGTTACGCGAGATGCCGTGAAGTGAGGTGAGGTATAGTAACTGACGCTATACATATACTAAGGCCACTAAATTGGAATTGTATGGAAGGTTGAATGCCAGGAAAAAGAAGAAAATCAGTGTGGAGGCGCCTGTTGTACTTAAAGATGTATCGAGTAGCAGGAAGGAAATAGCAGTTGTAAGCGAAAAGGATAGGAGATGTGAATGTTATTAAGCGAAGTTTGAGACCGGATGGGTTACTATGAATATTACCTAGACAACTGGCGTGGAACCTAGATTATGGCCGAGAAACATCTCCGGATGCAAATTGTGAATGGAGTCGATTAAGAAGGGATCGGCATGAGAGAAGACGTGAGAGAAGAGTTGGAAATGGATGGAGGACTGAGCAGGACACGAGTAAGAACGAGAAAAGGAAGTATGCGAGCTGAATAATGCAGAGAACAGATGGACAACTTCCCATTTTTTCAATCCCTACGAGCTAGTGAACGCGGATAGTAAGCGAACAAGCTCCAAAAGGAAGGATAGAGAGAGTAAGTGACCAAAAGAGAGTAAGACTAGCTCCTACGATCAAGAAGAGTCGAGTGAAGGAAGAAACGGAACAAAAGTAATGGAGGAGGCGGGGCAAACTAGATATTCGAGCAGACAATGTTACAGCCGACAATGGACAGGTAGACGTGATCAAGTGGTGGTGAAACTGGAGGAACAGCGGGTTAGGAAGAGCGAGATGAGAAAGGGAGCGGGAAGAGTAGTGAGCGAGATGGGAGATGAGGAACAAGCTTGGTGATCAATTTATGAGAACGGACGGGAATAGCATGAATAGACACACAGCGGTGATGACTGGTTGTGGAGAGTACATGGAGAGGTGCAAAGAGTTCAGAACTACAAGTATGTGGCATGATGCGCTATTCAGAGTGGAGGATATTCAGAGCGCAATTAACGTATACATCTGCAGAAGCTTACAACATTTGAGAAGCATGTGGCCCTTCAGAAGTATAGAGCTTGAGAAATACATAGCGCTTAAGAAGCTTTTGAAAAAATGTATCTCTAGGGAAGCATATAGCTCTAGGGAAGCATATAGCTCTAGGGAAGCATATAGCTCTAGGGAAGCATGTAGCTATAGCGAAGCATATAGCCCTAGAGAAGCATACAGCACCAGAGAATCATATAGTTCTAGAGAAGCATACTGTTCTAGAGAAGCACATAGCTTTTAAGAAGCACATTCCCCTACAGTAGCATGCATCCTTACAGCAACATATCCCTGCAGTAGCTTATAGCCCTGCGACAGGCGGGATGGTCCGTCAGCGACTCCCCGCCTCCGCCTCCGGAAGAAGCCTCCGGTGCAGTAACTGTCGTCCCGGCGCCGCGTCGGAGAGGCATTAGAGACAGACAGGGCGGAGAAGCAACTTCGTCGCCCGCGTGTTTATGAGCACCTGCAGCGGCGCCGTCGTTTAGAAGTTTGCTTTCGCGCGACGAGGCGCGGTGGGCGGCGGCGGCGCCGAAATGCGGCTGGGAGGGCGGGCGTAGGGGCTGCAGCTTCCGGGCGTCGCTGCATATGGATGTACCAAATACCCTGAAGTCACTGTACTTCGAGTTGGTTGAGAAATTTCCACAGATTAGGACCGCAATCGTTACGCAGAAGAGGAAACGGAAAAGTTACAGTAAGGACTACGCATGTGATTGCCTTAAAACTCGGAATGAAGTAATTTTTTTTAATCATAACACATTTAATATATTAATCATTACAGAATGTTTGGACAATGTTACGTAACTTTCTTATTGAATCGTCGATTCATATTTTCACTTTACATCACGGACAAAAATACAGGTGAGGATTTGTTGAGTCTAAAACAAAATTTTAATATCAAGATCATTTAGATGCCATTGCATATGATTGCGACAGAAATATTTGCTAAAACAATTTTAGTGCAAAAATTGTATTCGCACATATTGCTCGAAAAATGTAAAAAAAAATTTGTAGTAATAACGTTTATATGAAAGTGACATGCAGATTTTAGTCCTTCCCTTTGATCTTGACAGAGTCCTTCCCTTTGATTGATAGACCCAAAGGGCGCATATTGACATCCCACCAAAAACACATTCAGTTAATTGAAGAGCGGCAGCTTAAAACACAAACCAAGGTTAACGGTTTGCCTTCAACTTATAGATCAATAAATTTACTACCTAATGTAGAAAAAGTATTTTAAAAAATAATTCAAAAGAGGTTAAATGCATTCCTGAAATAAAATAATATAATTCCGAAAGGACAATTCGTATTTCGCGAACAATACTTTATCAGTCAACAGCTTTTCAAATTGAAAATATGGCAAACAGATTTCACTAGCATAAACACACGTTAGCTATTTTTCTTGATGTGGAAAAGGCCTTTGACAAAATTTAGCTATCTCACACAAAATGAGAAAGTTGGGAATATCCATCTGTATGAAATAATTAAATGTTTCCTGCAAAATCGCTCCTTCACTGTGAAAATCAGCAATACCTTATCTGAGCAAAAATCACGCAAGTAGGAGTACCGCATGGGTCACCGCTCTCACCATCCCTCTTCAACATTTTCGTTGTAGACTACCCCTGATAAGCATGTTGCGCAAGCAAGAACAGATAAAGCATGTTGCGCAAATGACACAGTTCTGTTCACGAGAAACGAAGATATAGATCAAGGAAGAGAAATTCTACAAACCTCATTAGATGCGTTTATAATCTGGTGCTCAAAATGACATGGCAATAAACCCTACCAAATCACAACCCAAAATATTTACGCTTCGAAGACCTAAATTACCCAACACAAAAATTAAACATGTGAATTAAAAAAGATGAACCTATGCGTTATTTAGGTGTACATATAGACCAAAACTCCCATGGAAATATTATATTAAAGAAATAGCCAATAAAATAAACTTGAAAACATCAAAACTATATCCACTCATAAATAGTCAATCTAGGCTAAGCACAGAACGTGGGACAACTTTATTCAAATCAGTTATTAGACCATCCGTTACCTATTCTTACCCTGCTGAGGCTGCCAAAAGAAACGTAGATGAAATACAAACTGTTCAAAATGCATTTAAAGACGTATCATTAAGGACCCTTGGTACGATTGAAATCAACAAATCAGAAAACAAATGGAAATTTTAAACATTGACATTGAACGATAAATGTTTAGATGGCTTAGCAAAAGCAGTGTATAACAAAACGTCACTCTAGGTTTCTCAGCAGAAAATATGAAAATCTATTCAAGGTACCCGAAGGAGAAAGTACATCCACAATACATACACTCTTCAAAAAGCATGCAAATTGAAAATAAAGAATCTTTAAACACTCAAGCATCTCATTAAACAAGCGGTGAACATGTTTAAAATATTATTTTAATTCTTAATTATACAAATCAGCCAGAAGAAAGAGGGAGAGGGAGTCCAACCGCTTATGCTTTATCTCAGTTCTTGTAATGTTACAAGAACTGAGATAAAGCATAAGCGGTTGGGGAATTCATTTTTACATGAAAAACTGTAAAATCTGTATGATTTACCAGAGGGTAAATGTAGATGTTAAAAAAAGCTTACCCACGGACCCTGCACAATAATTTCAATAGTCTTCTCAGCAAGGCAGAGAAGTAATATATCCTTATTAAACTCTCGTCTCTAGAGGCAAAACAGTAAAAATCTTAAAAGATGTCAGCGACTCAAAGCACCATAAATATGATGCTGAATGACTGAAAATCATTCTTTAGAATACATAAACGAATTTTAAGACTAAATTTGTTGAATATCTTAGTTAACACTTTGACAATGTCACTCAAACTCAATTTACTCACGTGCAACTCCAATAGGTAACGCTAAACCACCTTTTCCATCGTGCATACCACGAAAATTATACGTTCCAGACTCTGAAAGTCCCGGTCAATGCTTCTTAGGTCGCATTCTCCAAAATGAGATATTATTGGGCCTCCCCATTCCTTTTTTGGAGGTACAGCTCGAAATCTTCTGTGTACCTCCGTAGTAAGGGAAGTCGGAAACTGGAGAACTTCTAAATATTTATAAAATATAATTGACCAAGTGGTATTCTTTGCAATTTATTTGGACTATCCCAAGTATTTCTGTTTGTGAATAAACCCTTAGCAATATTATCATATTTACGCACGCACGTACCTAAACTATATTATGTAACTCACTGTTCAGAGCCTGAACGTGTGAAGTAATTTTGACTTTTAAAACAGTTTAAAATAGAACGAAATGTTCGCAGGGTCTACCTGCACTTCATTAAAGGTAATAATTACTTAAATTGTCAATTTATTAAGGTATTTCTGTAATTATACATTCTCGTTAAACATAATGACGTTAATAACTTGCAAACTAACTTACATTCATTGAAATAATTTGAGGACTTATGTGTCTTGACATCGGATTTGTGAAGCGACGGACTCGCCCATTATCAACAACGCCAACATCTCAAGTCAAAACCCCACTTCTCCTCTACATCCCCCGCAACTTTCGGATGAGCGCCGAATTGTTCGTAAATATTTGCCGGAGCCGCAGGTCAGGAGGGGAAGTCGATAGAATACGCAAACGAAGACGCACACTCAACAGCGGCAGGTTCTTCTTCTCGTAAAAGTAGGCATAAATGCAGCGCATGACCAGAGAGATTTTCTTTTTTTTCCCATTCTTCTTATTCTTACTCGTTCTCTCCCGCAAACAAATTCCAAAGAACAATCGACTGAAGTTGCTCAAGCCTTCTTTATTTTTTCTGCGTGTCGTTCTTTCCCTCCCTCTCTCTTCCTAAGACTCCCCCTCTCTGTCTCTCTCCGCTTTCGTGATGAGGAGAAGGAGGAGGAGGAGGAGGAGGAGTTTAAGCAAAACTTCGAATGCGCTGTGTTTTTGAGGAATAAAACACCGCTTATCCTAATGACCCAAGTTAGGGCGGCGTATCTTCAGTTTCTCCTGCCGTTCTGAATTTCATTTCGCTGATCTCCGGCGCGCTGCCTGCCCCGGCGCCGCCGCTTCGCCTTTCGCCGCCCGGCGCCGCGTCGCGGAGCCCTGTGGAGCTCCTCGGGATCCCAAGTTTCGCCCGCCCGCCCGCTCGCGCGCAGTCGGCGACAGTTCGCCGGAGTTGACGCAGTTGCCTCGATGCGAGTCTCACTCTCTCTCTCTCTCTCTCTCTCTCTCTCTCTCTCTCTCTCTCTCTCTCTCTCTCTCTCTCTCTCTCTCTCTTCCCGGGTGAGGCTCGCGGATGATCCGAAAGTTCACGTTTCGGAATCAGCATAACGGCGCCCTCCTGTGGATGGAATGGGGGCGGGGGTGACGCGAGGGTGACTCCCGTTTGCGCGTGATTGCGACAATTAGCTGAGACGCAGGCCTGAAAAGTGAATCTCCGCTCTGGAGGAAGCGCGGTGAAAATGAGGCTTTTCGGGGCGTTTTCCGGCTTCTAGAGACACTACAGTCTGACTCGAGGCTTGGCCCATCAACCGCGTAATTGTAGTAACGTCGGTGTCTATCGATATCTTTCCTAACATCACACAGGTTAAGGTGGTTCAGGGTATCGAACTTTTGTCACTGCTGTCTCTGAGCGAGAGGTCCTAGGGTCCCCACGATAGTAGGATTTTCGACACTAGCTTGTTGGCTAGTTCGAATTCAGTCGCTGTGTGGAGGAGAATTCTAGCGGCCGACTGCTCTGATCGTAGTTCATGTGGTTTCTCCGATCATCACCAAGTGAATACCCTAGCAAACGGTCCAACGTTCCGCGCGCGATCTTTCCATCGTCTTCCACCTCCCTTGACAAAATATTCCCTTCCACTGCCACCTCCCTTGATAAAAAATGTACCCTAAACCTTTGGAGCTAAGCAGTTGACACTGGTCTTCCTTGTCCTATCCTCGCTCCTTACTTACACACACACTTACATACACTACACCACCACACATGTCAGTGTCTTCTGACTGGAGATAATTGAATGGGGAAAAGGCCGCTAGCTGACGTGTAGATCGGCGCCAGATCTCACTATCCTCAAAATAATGAACCTAACATCGTCATTCGATACCTACGTCTCTACCATAGACACAACTTTGCATCATCGTCATCTGGTTTCAGGGCTAAACAAAATTTCTCTCCTCATATTATTAAAATCTATTTCATTTTCTATTTTATACTCAAATATTTATCAAAAATCTTAAGAAAATCACTTAGTCCATGTCTCGTGTGTATATACATTTCAATGTTCAATTTAGAATGTTCAAGTGGGTTTAGTTACAAACATTCCGTGCTGCTTATGACATTTTCAAAACGAATGTTCAAATCGATAAAAATTATTTATTTAATGTATTCCGTACTCAGTTCAACTCAACATAAAGAATAATTAAAGACTTTCTTACACACTTGTCAACCATTCACGTATATTTTCTATTCATGTCATTTACGCCCTTCAGGTTTTGCAACTGTGCACAAATGCAGTCGAGAACTCCCAGTCCACAAGAGGAAAAACGGAACGCAGCCCTGCCGTACCATCTTGTGTTGGATCTGCAAACTGCAACGCGCAGACTCACTCCATTCACGGATGATTGCAGCAATTAGCGTGAACATTACCTTAAAAAGTTGAGCACTCTTGTTGGAGAGGCTCACGTTTTGCGAGGGGAGTCCAGAAGGCTGCGAAGGTGCAGAGGAAAACGAGGAAAGCAAAAACAACGGCGAAGCGAAGTAGTCTGTTGATCTTGTGCGTTGAGTTGTTGCTTGATGAATGACTAAGTTACGAGAGAATGGTAGCGTTTGATTTTCTGACTCGAAGCCATGCATTCTGCATGATAAGTCAGTTATAATAAGGCAAATCACGAGAAGAGATGAACTTACAAATTAATATATACGAAGCCGCAAATGATACCCCGAAAGTAGGAAATCATGAGTGTACAATGTACTTAACCCATTTCTCGTGTGTTTGAGAGCTATTTAATCCTTATATAAGAAATAATTTAATAAATTGTCTCCTTGTTGTGGGAAAGCAACCAATAAATGTGAGAGAAGAAGAACATACAAATACAGGGATTCAGACCTCGTTGCTCATACAGGACCCTGCGATAGAGAACACTATGTTATTCATGAGTGCCAAAGGAAAGAGTACAACCCTATTCAAAATTTTGAAATTTTTTTTTTGTCATTGATCATATTTTGCAAAAAAAAGACCGAATATTACATTAAATATTGTTCCATGTTGCTATTATTGCCTAGTTATATAACTAACATGAAAGGAGCACGAAAAACTGTTATTTAGGTGTTATTTAGGATAGTTTATATCTTCTATATCTTATTTATTATCTTATCGATAGTTTATTCTTCACGATCCTCAACGTCGGTAGCATAAACGCGGTCTTTCATTAACCCCAGCTCGAAAGCGTTGACAATACCTGAGTTATAAAATTCAAATTCTGATCGCCTCTTAAACTCTCGAGAAAAGCTTTTAGGACCGAGGATGAATTCATTTACAATTCCAACCAACGCATTTACAGAAAATCGCTCTTGATGATCTACAATATGTGCAACATGCAAATTTTCTTCAACCTTAACATGCAAAATGTGCATGTGCATTTTTCTGGTAAAATACCTTCATCTGACCAAAGAATAAAATTCCTGGTTTTCTTTGCATTTGCGCAGGAAATGCCTACAGAATTGAGTACGCTATAAGTGTCTACTGCCTCAATCCAATTCCATTCCGCTGGAAATGGAAAAGTCGTAATTTCTCCGCATGAAGTGTTCGCCATACGAGGGACTGTGATGCCTCGACCTCGCGCGCTATTTGCCTTGTGCTCCCTTCCAGCGCTTCTCGCATAGTATTAGCAATTGAGTTTTCCAGAGACGTGGCGAGCCCTAACACGAAGTGACCCTCTCGCTCACTTGCCATAGCCCGTGTTACACGACCACAAGCGCATAATCTAAAGTTGAACGTTAGTTACTCACAAAACAAAACGACACAGTAATCAACATTATCCGATTTTGGCAAATTCAGTCTGTACATTACATATGGAATGAGGCGCCGGCGTACTAACAACGAGGACTAAATCACGCTGTTGTTCTGGGAATTAAAGACGTCTTATAAATTAAGTTGATATCCTGCTTTAAATTACCAGGGAAAAATGTCGCAATCCGTTTTGAAAATATTTTACCCAATAGCTTGTTCGGACGAATTTATTGCCGGTATAAGAGTTTAAAGAAGTGTGGAAGTCCTCCCATCGGTCGCTCCCATTGCTTTCCACCGCATAATTCCAGGCGAATACCGACAGCAATACCGGAAGATGGACCGCGCGATAACCTTCCGATGTCAAAATTATATGTATATTCTCCTTTATACTTATCATACAATGACGAAACAAGACATTCGTTTATACACTTCCGTTTATATTCTCATTCCAAAGCATTCCGTACATCGTCACATGTTTTTCGTACATAGAAACGCTGTGTCCCCCAACAACCTCTCCAACAATTCAAAGACTCGTTTGCAGCTGCCTCTGAAGCATCCTAATGTCAGCAACAACAAAAATAAATGTTAGGACATGTATATATGCAATATAATAACACAATATGGATCATCCCTCATCTACAAAAGCCGGCTTTTATTAAATTATTCAAAGCTTCGGTTACTCAACCGGAAATGGAACTGGTTTTCCTAGTTTGCGTACAATTGTCCAAACATCGTTACAGAGGAAGAGCAATTGTTCGTAAATCAGAAGATCCAGGTTCGATTACTTGTCAAGGTAACGCATGCTTTGAGCAATTTATTCACTTAATACGGTTTTATAGCTACAACGACACAGCACGGAAATCAGTTATTGAACGAAACAAATTTTACATCGTATTTGATATAGCCATAAATTTGAGAGAGTTGTGTAAATTAAAAAAGACCTGATTACTTCGAGAGTATGTCAGTCAAAAGTTCGAATTGCGTTGTAGCACTATAGCAAGAATAAAGTTGGTTTCGGTGGGTAACAAACGGAAAGGTGGGAAGAGAAAGAAACTAAAAAAAGAGAACCGCCGCAATAAAAAATATTTGCACGCTGCACCAGACGATAGTGTTATTACAACGCGGGAGGAGCATGGCTGCGGGAGAAATGTGCAAGAGCTCCGAGGATAAGTGTCCGCTTGTGCTCGGTTGGGCGGGGCGGCAATCTACAACATCGTCGCAGTTATCTCCTCCAACGTTTATCTCTTACTCCGAGGGCAACACCGTGTTCCTCCCTTAGAGGGCGGTGAAGGGCGCCTAAGGGCGAGACAGCAACATACCAAGTAGACTCAAACTTCCCCCCCCCCCCAGACGCGCTGTGATAATTGAAACGACGAAAAAACTTCAAGTTAGTTCTTGTTAAGGTTTAATAAATATATGGCTAAGAGTGAACATTAAAAAATACTAAAACGTATGTGCAATCCATATAAAATATTACTATTTTCCAACAAATATTCATAAATTTAATGATTACAAATAATAAACCTTACTTTATTCCTATAAGCAAATACATTTTAAAATTGCTTATATATTCGTGATAGTATCCAACATTTTTTACTACTATTAATTTGTTCGCACATATATGCTGTGTATAATATTCTAAGATTTTTGTATAGTTCGTTGAAACCGAAGTTGATACGATGCTCAATAACGGTAAGAAATTCATAACGTATTCGCAGCAAACCATCAATCGTATCAATACGGTACGAATCGTATCGCATCGTATTAAGAAAAAATATTAAAATGAAATTCTCCACAGAAACAGCTGACCGCGAGGTCCTAGGTTCGAGTTCCGTCGCACAGTGTTCTTTTTTACCCATCTAGGAAGCCAAAAATCAATATCTTGAAATCTACTTGTCAAAATTTAATGGAATTTTCCACAAAGTACACATTAAGAATACTTACTAATATCTCAGTGTTTCGTAAATATATATTTAATACTTCAATGTATATTGTTATTCATGAGTTTGAGTGAATGAATCTATCGATTAAATACCTCTCAATTTATTCATTTCAAAACAATGCAGGTAATTTACTATCCGCTGCCTGTGAAGTTTCTCTATCTGAAAATAATAAAGAGGCAAAATTGTCAATTCCTATGAATTACTAAGATATCGTTCTTAGTAGAACTTGCAGACTTTCATAAAATCTAAGGTAACAGATTTTTCACGAAGAGCCCTCAAAAATCTAAGGTAACAGATTTTTCACGAAGAGCCCTCATTTTTTGGAAGTTTCCGGATGCTAGAAATAACAGGATCTGATGATACAAGCACTACGTTCAACAAATCATGATTTGAAACCGTTCTTGATGCCTTGCGGTTGTGAGATTCCCTAAAGCGCCTGATATCTTTGACGCGAGCTTCTTGTAGTTCCTCCAACATCTGTCCTATTAGGATATCACAAGATTTCATTTTTTCACCTCATATACAAGACGTTTATGTACCGTTGGATACAGATTAAACAATGGATACAAACGAACGAACAAATCTTTAGTTTCTTTGGAATATTGTTTGAATGCATTCAGTGAATATGCTTTCTGAAAAACAAATACTTTCAGCTAGCCACCCCTCGTTTTGCAGTACAAATTTTTCTAAATGTCTTACACATTTGCCCCACTTTGTCTTCATACTTGCTACGAATGAATGTAAAACATTTTAATACTACTTTCAGCACCTTTTGAACACTTCTGTACGTTCAGTTTCTGCACAGTGTAATTTTTAAACTTCAATATACTCGCTCTTTCTGTCGCCCCACTGCCACAGCTCGAATAGCTCGCGCCGGCAGACAGAAAGCTCAGGCACTGAAATTAATAAATATTTCTCAAACGCGCAAGAATGCGCACAAGATAAAAACTATTACTTGTTCCCAGATGTTTGCAGTTTGACACCATATTTCATTTGAAAGTACTTACATTGTTCTTCAAAATTCATCGCACAATAATCATATGAGACGCTAAAGAACGCATGAATTGAACACAGTAATCGAACTACGAAACTGCGGCCGGTCTCTGTCACCGTCAGCGAAAGTTTCCCGTGGTTTCTCCGATCAACACCAGGCTAATGCCGGAGTAGTACCGTAAAAAATAGGCCACATACCGCGCGCGCGATCTTTCCTACCTCTTCTCTGTCGTATCCTCTCCCTTTTCACACACACACACACACTTGCACTAGCAAGCACTACACAAGCACACATGCAGAGATCGGTCGGAAGCTTGAGTTTTCCCGGCTGGGGTGGTGCCCCGCTGTTGGGAGATAACTGGTTCGGGAAAATACCGCTAGCCTGCGTCGGCGCCAGATCTCGCCATACAGCGAAGGAAAGATCATCGCCATATCCCGAGCAAAAACATGCAGTATACTTACGAGACTAATGGCCCTGGAAGTTGACCTGCCCGGAATCACTAAAACAATTAATCAATCGAACAAAAAAAGCAAACAAAAACAAGAGAAATTTTCTTCAAATTTTCTACTGAACTCAAATTGAAGGGTACAATATGTAAGTTTTGCCAGTATCTTAATATTTAGAACGCATAAAATAAAACAAAATCTGAATAAAAAACAAAATAAATGACTGCTCAAATTTACCACTAGAGGGGATAAAGAAATAAATTAAGGTGTAAAATCCCTAACCTGGCCACACTGCCGCGAATGCTACACTGTCGCTGTGCGCTTCGAGATACCACTTCTTCTCTAAGGTCGCTTTTAGCCCTCGCCGTCGGCCGGGACCTCGGGTAGTTTAGGCGTTTGTACCGCTGACTGGGCGACCGTCCTTCACAGCGTCGGCTGCAGCACTTGCTGACTCCTCAGCCTTTACTGTACGCTCACACGCGTCCGTTCATTTACATTTTCTTCTACTTTAAACGCAGTCTCAGAGTGGCTCTCCGCGGTTGAGATAAGTAGTTTTGATCTTGGGAGATGAGAAATCCGGGGAAGAGTGGAGATTTGTTTGCCTACGTGTCGTTTGTGCATGAGCGTTTTGATATCCCAGTTTTCTTCCGTTGCAGTCCCATTTTTAGCACTAAAAGTTAGTTCTGGGAAGTATTTTTAATTTTCAGAATGTTTTGTTCTAAATTCAAAAACTTATTCTTTCGTTGTAATGAAGTTAGCAATGCCTGAAATTTAAGTTAATAATAATTAGACAGCGTTAAGCTGCACAATAGTAAACCGGTAAATTAAAATGAAGATATTTAATTGTTTTCTTCAAAAGAATGACAGCGGATATACAAAAAGAAAAGGTATAGTTTTTTTTTCTCTTTGTTCTGTTGTATTCAGATTTTATGTGCTTAGGAACCTGTAGATTAGGGCTCCTATGTTTCCCTTTATTCACTGCCGGACAGATTCCTTTGTTAAAGTTCTAATGAATCTACTTGAGAACTTATTTTTAAGGAAGGAAGTAGAAGAGTGTGGCATGCTTTAACAACATATTTATCCAACATTTATTGTTAATCAAGCCAGGTAATATTTTAACTGCTTTTAAAAAGATAGGCAGAGTAAACATTCAGATCACCCGTCTAGAATCCTTCAGAATAGCAAACGTGTGTTCATAACTACCCCCACCCATGATATACAAGTTCTATTTTTCATCGATTATAATAAGGCGTATTCGTTGAACCAAAATTACCGAGACGTATTGTTTAAAATGATTGCATTAATAGTTATTCACATCATAAAACAAGGCACTAAATATCAATGCCTCCGATTTTTTAGAGAAATGTCTTTCGATTTGACATTGACTCACGTTTTCTGTCTCTTGAATAGTAAAGCGATGTCTCGTTGTATCGCACATTTAAAGATCATTTTCATCACGTCGTTTCCGCATTGAATTTCTATTAATTTTTATTTTGTGTTCGTTAGCACACCAGGCAGATTTCAATTTGTTTTACGCCACCGCCGAAACTAAAAATAAAATCTATTCCCTAATTGGAGAGTTTTTGACAACAGGGAAATCATTATTGCGTGCTTTCACGGCTTTTCTCCTATTTTCCGTATGAAGTACTTGAGCTTCTCGCCTTTTAAAATTTCCGACGAAATACGTCTCTTTATAAGTGTTTTGACATTCTACCTTTCTTCTCATTTATGGAAAGCCGCGCTGCCATTTATGAACGCATTTATGAAAGACTTCACACGTTGCTGCTTCCTAAAGCAAATTCCTTTGCCTCCTCACCGCTTTCTTTTCACGTTCTCTGCGGCGAAATTTGAAGAAAAAAAACACAGATGCTTCTCTGAGCGTAGTGTCGGTCGAGAGATGAGTTCGCATTTTCTCCGCTTTGCCGTTGCTGCTGCTCTGTGGAGT
Source organism: Gryllus longicercus (assembly GCA_038098605.1). Lineage (NCBI taxonomy): Eukaryota > Metazoa > Arthropoda > Insecta > Orthoptera > Gryllidae > Gryllus > Gryllus longicercus. The sequence goes on from JAZDUA010000003.1 coordinate 3,446,088, forward strand.
CGCTTGGAGTTGCGTCCCTTGCGATGTTATAATTAATATCTCCGAGATGGCGCTGTATCACAGTGAATTTATTGCAGTTGCAGCAGGGGGCGGGAGGACGTTATGGCCACACGCAAATACTCCGCATAACTCTATTAACTTAAGAGACACGCCCACGGAGGACACGCCTTCTGTGTTGGAGATGAGCGGGTGTCCGGCGTTGCCAGTTCCACCGAGTGTGTGCATTTAGTTCATCAAACGAGTGAATTATTCCTCAAATAGTGTGTTAACCCTCAAGCTTTGCGTAGCGGCAATGCCATAACCAATACAGGTCTACTGAGGTGTGGTTATTGGTAGATGGAATCTTACCTAAATAAATTGAAAAATTCAACAATATCTCAGAACTTGTGTACTGAACTCATAATGAAGTTCATGAGTACAAAATTATACAGAAAATTACTCATTCATAAATATTCACGTTGCAAACTAATTAGAAATGATCAACTGTGTACAACTGAATTTCATATATGTTACACCTCTGAAAGGTTGGATGCCGAAGGGGCAAAATAAACAGAAAAAGTGGTTATAAACGCACGCTTTTGTTAACACATGTTACCGATTTTTAGGAAGAAGAAAAAGAATAAATTATATATATATATATATATATATATATATATATATATATATATATATATATATATATATATATATATGTTAAAATTAAATAAAACGGAAAGATATATAATAATATATTAGTAGCCATATTTTTGATACATATTAATTCATGTTTACACCCGTACTTCAAGTGTAAGCATTGGCATGTACTATTATATCAACAAAATGCACGTTTTCATGTCAGCGAACCATTATTAATGTAATCATATAATTATATTATCTTATGTTTTTGTAAGCTAACACAAATCGCTTTAAAATAACTAGCAAAACAAGCTCTATTGTTTATTTTTACGTAATTCAGATACTTCATTTTTCAATCCTTTCATTTAACATTTCAAGTTTATTGGATATCATTTGCAAACGTCATCGATTCAACTATGAATTTATCAATATGTTTCTCATTTCATGTAACGTGCATATCTTATCATATACGTCCAAGTGTATTTCTTACGCTTCTTCTTGTAAATGAAACGGAACATTCTTATGCCTTCTCTAATACTTAATTCTCTTATTATTTTTTTTCTTTCTTGCTCTTTTTCGTAAGAAAGAAGAATTGTAATCGTGCGCCAGCAAAAAGGCCCCCTCTTATTGCCTGGCCCTGGAAATGAAAAAGTGGGAAAATCCTGCATATAGTAAATTACTATATGTTTAGTTAGAATCCATGTGCGTCCTTGATATCGAAAAATCTATTGACGGGAAATATCTGTTTGTTCTTCCGTCCGTCCTGAGTTCGAATCACGGCGCAGTGAAAACATGTTTGAAGGTTTCAAACACTTTTGCACGATCATGTGGTAGTACAATATTGCGGAGCCATTACAAATAATGCAAGAACGTATGTGCTGTTATAGCGCTGCTAGTTTTGCTACGTCGCGTCGCTAAAAATGGGTCGTTTTCATTCGTGATTTGTAGAGTCCGCTGAGAAAAGCTCTTCGCTCGCTAAATGGAGTGACGTAAGACTAGACGCGCGGTCGCTGGGTACAAGAATATAGCGTAATTATTCCGCGCCTGGCAACAGCGCCCTCGCTGGAAGATGTGCTTGTTGGCAGCCGGTTCGCTCGACTGCTGCCCTGATTCCACCAGCGGCCATTGCCGCCCGCACCTCCGCCCCCGCGGGCGACGCACCCCCCGCGTCGCAGCGCCGTCTCGCGCGTCGTGTCGACTTCGCCACCCTCAGCAGCTGCGGCTGTTGCCATGCTACTTTTTATTCGGCTGCGGAAAAAGGGAGGGTTATGTTGTTTTTTCACTGTGCTGTTTTGTGTGTGTCTGTGTGTGTGAGTGCGTGTGTATGTGTGTGTGTGAGAGTGCGTATGTGAGAGTATGTGTGTGTGAGTGTGTGTGTGTGTGTGAGTGCGTGTGTGTGTGAGTGCGTGTGAGTTTCCATCTCTATTGGTCAACGGATTTTGATGATCAAGAAACCAAATATATTTCCATCGTGAGGCTGTGTGTTAAGTAAATTTCATTGTCCATTTCATTTCACATAAAAATCAAGAATCCATCACATGCTAAAGAGATGGCATAACTCATAATTTGGAAGTAATAAATTATTATATAGAAAAAATATATTTTTAAAGTCATTTATAATAGCATATCAGTTGTTAGCAAATTTATCGCCAGGAAGCAACAATAGGTATAAATGTTTTACTACTGCATTTAATGCGCGAAATTCAAACGCATCTTCTGAAATAAGGCTTTTTTTTAGTTATGCCATTGTCGCAGTAAATAAACAATGCTATTCTCCTATAAAACGGTTCAGAACCATTTTGTTTAATACTTTTATTAGGTATATTCGAATATAGCAGGTAATTTTTTACAACACAACTGAAGAAAATACATTTTATAATTGGCGAGTGATAAATATCACCGCCATCTACTCTGCTGCAAACACAGGCCACCTCAACAACGAACATTGTCCTCAGCTTTACTACCGCCGAGACTCCGACTGTGCCATTTGACACTTCCTCGAACCTTTCTCAGTTGCCGCCAGCTCAACGACAAACTCGAATATCTGGGTATTCCTGTAACTAGTACTTTCGTTGTAGTTCTTTTATCACGTTTGTTTTACAACTCATACAGTTTCATTCCCATCAGTAATTGTTAATTTAGGAAGAATATTAAAATCCGTGAAAAAAAATGTTATCAAGCAATTCTTTATTTTGAATTTTTTGTTAATAAATAAATAAAATTCAAAATAGTACAGCAATGGAAACTAAAACATCATGTTCACTGAAATGATAAGTAGACGTTGTGTTCTGCAATCTATTCTTTATAATTCACACCATTAGCTTGAAGAAAAAGGTATGTTCTGGGATGGATTGGGGGCTAAGTTCTTATACAGCTGTATAATTGTTGTCATTGCAACAAATGCCTTTATTGAAAAGATTTCTATGATGAGACCGATTCATCATTGATGAACAAATTTTTGGTATAAATGCACCTAAAGCTCAATTTTTCTCGTTAAAGTGGGTATTAGAACATGACAGGATATTGCCGAGGTGTTCTCTTTACAAGACCATTGTTACATTGACGGAATCTCCTGTTAATTAAAAGATGATTGATTTTAATTTTACGAAATTGTTGCATATATTGCAAGGTCTATATAGTGAGTGACTAGTTTTCTCAGTTGCTGACTGGGGTATGTGTGGGCTCCAACCGTTGCCGCATTTCCACAGCTCCTTCACCACCACCCCCACTCCTCCCACGCGGTCCATTTCGTTCTCCAACGCCCCCTCCCTCGCTTTATGCCTCCCCGCCCTCAAACACTCTGGCGCGGCGTCGTAGAGGCCCTCCGACACCCTGGCTCCCCGCCATGTCGCCGCCGCCGCCGCGCGCGACCCCGCTCCAATTGTACTTAGCATGTACGGCGCGCGCAAAAACAAGCGCCCGCAGCCAACTTCGCCGGTCGGGGCTTTTTATCAGGCAGCTTGTCTCCGTCGCTGTCGCAGGCACTTTCCGCAAGAAGGGCTCCGCCGCCGCAGACTTCTAGGTGAAGCCACCGCTAGATAAACGGGCGTTGGCCCGCGTTACAAGCCCCGAGATACGTGAACCTGCGCTAGAAAGAATTGTTATACCCAAACACCTTTCTCTTTTTGTAACTCGTAGCTCTGGAGTTCTGAAGAATGCTGTGAAAGAAAGTTCAAAAATGGTGGGAGGACGTCTCTGTGTTAATGTGTAATGTGAGCAGATATTTTTCAACTTTGTGTTGCGAAGTTGTCTCTTTGAAAACTTATTACAAATGGAAGAACAACGCTAATAACAGTAT